>ML796852.1:229528-266083 GCA_009831015.1 Picea engelmannii
AAGCTATGTATTCCACAGGGTGAAAGAATCAACATAATAAGAGAAGCCCATTCTTCTCTTATTGTTGGTCACTTTGGTGTAGGCAAGACAGTGGCTAATTTGCAAAGGTACTACTATTGGCCTAAAATGAATGAAAGTGTATCAAGATATGTTCGAGGATGTTTGTTATGTGCCACAAGAAAACCTAGCAATCGAAAGTTGGGTTTGTATACTCCACTTCCAATTCCTTCTCGTCCTTGGGAAAGTATTTCTATGGATTTTGTAGGAGGTCTACCTATGTCTAAACAAAATCATGATTATCTTTATGTTGTGGTTGATCGATTTAGAAAAATGTGTATTTTGATGCCTTATAAGAAGCAGGTTATAGCTGAGCAAACGGCACAAATGTTTTTTCAAAATGTTTGGGTGCATTTTGGATTGCCTAAATCCATTATTTCTGATCGGGATTCTCAATTTGTTGGAAGTTTTTGGTCGAGTTTATGGGCACTCATGGACACCAAACTAAAAAAGAGCACAACTTTTCATCCGCAAACCGATGGTCAGACATAAGTGGTAAATAGAACAGTGGTGCATCTTATTCGTGGGTATTGCATCAAGCATCCTAAACTTTGGGATGAGCATTTACACTACATTCAACATGCTTACAATCGAGCTAAGCACACTTCAACTCAAACGTCGCCATTTGAAGCATGTTTTGGCTATTTGCCCAAATATCCTTTAGACTTTATCTTTGGGAAGGATATTTCTATTGATGGTCAATATGACATTGATAGGGCAGAAAAGTTCATTGAACAAATTCAGTCGATACATCAAATGGTACAAGAACAGTTGGAAAAGAGTCAATCCAAGTACAAGACAAGACATGATAAGCATCATGTTGATCACAGTTTCCAAGTTGGAGATGAAGTTTGGCTTTACATTAGTAAGGAGAGGCTTAAAGGAGAAGGTAAAAAATTGAAACCAATTCGATATGGTCCTTTCAAGATTATTGACAAGATTGGTAGCAATGCCTTCTGTTTAGATTTGCCTCCTTATATGCAAATGTATGCAGTTGTTAATGTTGAGAATTTGAAATTGTATGAGCCTCCTTTGATTGATGATCAAGGAGAGCATGTTTAGATTCCTTCTATAGATGCTTTTTCCCCAGAATATCTTATAGAACTGCATGAAGACACAATCCTTGACAGGAGAATGCAAACTTCAAAACGAGGGAATGTGGAGTATCTTCGAGTTGGTCTTAAAGGTAAAAATCCAAGCAAAGCCAAGTGGATTGAGGTTGGAAAGGTGAGGGGACTATACCCTCATCTTCAGATAGACTGAAAATAGTCTTTTGGAGGTCCAAAAGCTTTCCAATGGGGAGGTGTGATCCAGGGGATCAAATTTTGCTCAAAAATTCAAAGTGCTCGGAATCACTTCAAATCGAACAGGAGCGTAGGTATCGTCGTCACGAACCCAACGCAACTCGTTTGGGTTCAAACAGATGTCAGGAGCGAGAGATATCGCGTTCTGTTCAAAATGACAAAAAGTCAAAAAAAGGGATGTTGACTGTACAATTCGTATGGATGCTGACGTGGCAGGACATACGACACGTGGCAGGCAGTTGAGTGGACAATTGGCATATGACGTGGTTTGTTTGCAGCGAATGGGATGGCAACACGTGGCCCAATCAATGGCCGCCACATGTCACCTATATATTGGTTTAAAATTTATTTGGAGTCCACTGGAATCGACCCCGTGACCTCCACCCGCGTGCAAAGCTTTGGCAAAGACCACCAACCAACGCACCACCATAGTGTTTCTTAACACTATATGGTGCGGAATATATTTAAGTTCAAATGTTGTAAGTTTGGGCGGGGGGTCGGGCTGGGGCCTATCCCCAGCCCGTGGTTATGTTGTTATGTAATATGGCCACGGTTTAAACCTTTGCATGCACATTCAAACTTTAACCCCGGTCGTATACCTTGTAATATGACCACGGGCGCGTGCTGTGTTTTAACATAGCCCTTTTTAATATGAGCCCGGTCACATGTGTTGTGCATAGAACCACCGGCGCGCCCGACCATTGTCCTTTGGTTTGGATTCGACCCTTTTTTATATGCGTGTGAGGTCATATGGTGGCTATGTGCCCGTGGGCCTTAGACGGTTAAGGGCCAACGCGTAACCGTTCTACAATTTGTATTGATTGTGCGGTTGCACCTGGTGCTAAGTTTTAACGCATAAAAGCACGTGGGGGCTAGGTTGAGGCAACAAGGCTGCATTTTGGCGATCCAGAGACAACAAGTTTGAAGGGGAACTTCCAGGAAGCCTATCTTCTTCAATTTTTGGCCAAACGAGGTGCCAAAAAATCCCAGCTAGGGGTTTTTGGATGTTCTGAAGCCATTGGAGCTATCTATTTGGCATTTTGAGCATTGTAAAGTACATATTTGAGCACTTTGAGCAAACAATACAAAAGATCCATTGGAAGCTGGACCAGGAGATGTAGCCCAAGAGAGGGGTGAACTCCTTTATCATTTACTGTGTTATGTGTTTTATGTTCACTATTTATTGCTGCTGTTTATATGCATCTTGAATGAGTAATTTCTATAAAAGTTGTGTTGCAAACTTGATCCATTTGCATTTTAACACATGAATTAAATCTTGCAAATAATTTCAAGAATACAAGTCTTCTTCATTTTTAGATCACATTAGGAGGTATTCTTTCTCAAATATTTCAATAAGACCATTAACTTCATCCGATGCTTGTCTTCTTGCAAGTGCCTTTACATATTTCCGGTTCTACTTCAGACATACGTGTGGTTAAAGTGTCCAACACTTCTCAATCTGATGTCCACTCTTACCACAATAAAAGTAGAGTGTCTTGTTCCCATATTGGAACCATGATCCCTTTTCCTTTTCTTTGAGAAATGCTCTTTACCTTTATCCTTCTTTTTAGAGGGATTATCTTGCATAGACTATCTTCTTCAACATTTCTCCATATCATGGTTACTAGTTCCACGGGAAGCACCAGGATACATAGACCATTTACCAATCTTATTAGTGGAAAATGCCTTCATTTCCCCTTTAGCATGCACATGTTTCTCTGGAGATGTATTACACATGTTACCTTTCTATGGAATAGAAGGTAAGGGTAACTTTTTATGAAGTACTTCTTCATCTGAAGTTCTCCTTGCTTCAACTATCCTCGAGCATTCTCCATCTGGAAGAGTAAAAGAATAATATGAGGAGTCATCTTTCTCAATCATGCCTTTTGAAAGAGGTAGTCCTATTTTCATCGAAGACTTTACATTCTCATCCTACCAATATCCATGGATTGAAGTTGATGGTGCCAATACTTGATTTATGATCTACAACTTTCTTTCTAATTCATGAAAAATACCCTTGTGGAATTCTTGATGACATATCAGTCGATCTTGCATCCTCTACTTCTCTTCCTCAAGAGCTTGCAACTACATCCTTAAATCAAAATTCTCCTTCTGGATATGTTGATTAATTTTTTTCTTCATTCTTAGCTTCATGAGAGCCTTACTCATATTGTCCTCTTGATAAGAGCCTTCACAATATTCACCAACTGAATTCTTGGATCTCATCACATCAACAACTCGCAAAATCACGTCAAAACTAGCTTTGATGCCACTTGATCTGAAAATCCTTAGATACCATTTATTCCTTTAAAATATATACATATAGCATCTAAACTGATTCAGAATTAATTCTTGATCATATTGAGGTGATTTGCAGAAAAATCATTGTGCTTCTTATCCAAAAACTCATAATCTGATAATTAATTTACGGATTATTGAGATGACACGACATAAAATAAAATAACTCAAATTACACATATGGATGACATAATTCACTTCATCTTCAAGTATCTTTAGATAGTATGATTTTTCACCATCATCTCGAAATACCAAATTACATTACAACATGGGCTTACAAAATTCCAATTTAATAGATTCTCTTACATTCCACTACTCAAAACAAGAAAATGAGTTCACCATTATAATCATTGCAAAATTATGAGAAATTCGAGTATGAAGTTGACCAAATTCTGAACTAGTTCAATTACACCCTATTTACATGCCAAATGATAGACTATGGTACTCATTAATGACAATCTAGACTAAGAATTTTACAAATTACCTCTAATCATAAAATAGACCTCAAATTCATACTTGTGAAAAATCGTGAAAAATGAGTATAAAGTTTCCTAGGTGCAGTCATTATACCTCGTGGCATGCATACTGAGACACACCATACTTGGCATTTTCTCTTGCACACAAATCTATGCAACTGTACAATACCTCCTCCTCGAGATCTGTACCATCTCGATATCCACGCCTCGGTCTGTGTGGACATCTGAGTGTGTGTCAAACATTGAAAATCATGCCCAATATATAGGCCACATGATTAAAATTACTGCCTGAATTCATAGGAAAACAATTTCATGATTAGTTGGGGAATCTTGTAATAAGGGATTTCATTGGCATATTGGTTAGGCCTTCGGAATATAACCTGGAGGTTCTGTGTTCGATCCTCCACTATGTGCATTCATTGGTTTTTGTTGTTATATGGTTATATAACCATATACTATATATGGAATACATATGATTTAAACCATCGCGAGTTATGACCCACGGTTATATTACATTGCATGTGATCATGTGATAATATATGGGGTTCGAGGGATTAAACCCTCGACCTTTTTTTTTCCATCGAATAAACCTTTTACAAGGTTAAATATAATTTTCAACATATATGGGTAAGAACTAAAGTGGTGGCGCGATGGTAATGAAGGCTTTGGTAAGGCTTTGGGAGGTCACGGGTTTGATCCCCCAAAATCCCAATACAATTTTACATAACCTTAACCATAATGGCCAATGGGAGGTTTCCACATGGCAGCCTCTCATTGGTCTTTCCTTGCCATGTTTCAAAAAATAATTAGTCCGTGTAACCTATACGATTGCCACATCACTTGCCCAATCAACATACTGTCATGCCACATGGCCCCTTGGGGTCTGTCCACCTCATCATCGTATAATTGTATGGTCGTGCCACATGTCACCCTTATAGTGGTGACACATGTCACCTTGACCCTTTTGACTTTGACCTTTGACCTAGTTGACTTGAACTTTAACCAGCCATATCTTTTGCATACGAACTCTGTTTGAGGCGATTTTTGCACCGTTGGAAATCTATCACTAATCTCTATGCATTGATGGAATTTTCGAGAGCATTTGGGATGATCGAATTTTGAGATTTTACAGATCCTCCTAGACCTCTATGAGTGTTCTTGGTCCTCCTCGAACTCTACGATCATTCCTAGATCCTCCTGGATCATTGTAGGAGCTCTAATATTTATAATTTTTCTAAAGGAATCCAACAACGTTCATACAATTGAATAATATCTTATTTTTCCTTTTTCATGGTTTGCAATTGCTAATGTTCATCATCAAATTTGACATGGGAATGCATTGCAAGCTTCTATTTCATTTTTTTTGCATATACATGAATTGTTTTTGAGTTCCTTGCATTATAATTATCGTCTTGAAAGAAATGGAATAGAAGGTAATTATAAGTTTGGTAAAAAATCATGTTGGATTCTCTTAGAAAATCATGTTATATCTAGTACCTTGCAAATATTTGTGAACATGTAAGCGAGTTTCCTATGATGCATGTTATGGATATGAAGGCCAAGGGTCAACTCAGGAAAGGAGACCAGTTTCAAGTACAACAACTGAGTGTGGAAGGTGCTGAGATATCTATATGGTTGTGGGGAGGACCCTGAGGAAGATAGTAACTGTGTGGAAGGACTGTGTTGACCTTGTTGTTCTTGATTATATTATTTTCCTTGATTATATTATTTTTTGTGCCATCGATATATATGGTAGGATTTAAATATAAAATTAACTCTTGCATGGTAGGATTTAAACAAAAAATGAACTCTTGCAAGATAAACAAAAATCATTATTGGAATGAAAAAAAAGAGATAAATATAGGGTCCATGAAGTACCTCATAGCACATAGTGTATACTCTTTGTTAGTGATTTTGGAAAGCTTATATGCTTGGGAAGATACCTCACAAAGGAGAATAATACAAGTGTGATGGTGATCGAAACATCTCAATAATTGTTAGTCGACGCTGCATGACAGAGGTCATGAAAGAAATAAGAACTTATGCATGTCAATAGTTCTTGTAATAGCGTGCATGAAGTGGTGCATGCAGGGACTTCGATTATATTTAGGTGGAAATTGCAATTAGATTGTTCTTGTATTATAGGTAGAGGATGGAGGATGCACTGTGGAATGACCAAAAGCTTTGTAGACATCGACTGCAGTGTCTGATAGGAATCGACTACAATGTCTAACAATAATTGACTACACACCCCATATTATACCAATGGTTCCTTTTATATTTTTATATATATTAAATTGGTTTTAAAGGTCTGAAAAATACTTGCGAAAAAATATCCACCACCAAGGATATTTATTCCCATCATCTTTATATTGAAATTAGAATCATAAATTTGGAAAATTAATAACTTTTTTTTATTTATTTAAATAAAAAATATTTACCAAACTTTGGGATATCTCACAAATTGGAGGTGAATTAATATAGTCAAATGGATTTCACCGCAAAGAGAAAATTATAGTCCCTGACAGAGTCAGGGACTAAAAATGATGTATAGAACAAAAAGTATGGAAGAAATGACTGAATATGGGGTCCTTAACACAAATAATATAATTAATATGTTTAGAAGAAACAAAAGAGGAAATGTCAATCAACTCACAAACTTCTCCACTCTCCCACGTAGCTTTAAATTATTATCCAACTCAGAAATCTTGTTGCTGGTTGTTGGAGTTGAAAAATATTTAATGGGTCTTCTTGATTCCAATCAATTAAGATTCTATATTATCTTCGTGATTCTAATCAATTAATATTCTACACCATCTTTCATTTTTGGTGTTGTGGCATTGGTTAGTTTCGTTGGGTTGAGGCGGTCTACTATCCTTTCTATAGTAGTACCCATAGTGGTGTTACTTTTCACCTTAATTTATAACAATTAATTTTCTTCAATATGATATGTTGAGACTCAATGATTGGTTTCACTTTGGAGACAATAAAATCACATTTATCAACTAATATTTGATCTCCTTAGCACATATTTATTTCTTGCTATCATTGTATTTTATCTTTGATCTTATTATACTTACCGACGAACATAGTATATAGCATTGAGTTAACATTGACTAGCTATTAGTTGATGGTTGACCATAAAATATGCATCCCTTTAACCAAATTTTTAAGAAATATTGATTGAAATTGAATTTCAATATCATTTATCTGGTATCTTATTTTCCAAGAATTTGAAATCTTATTGTGTGCTTCACTCCTCCCAATGTGATTGTAATAAATACATTTCTACAAGTAGTGATGTAAACCTTGGTAACATTGTCATGCATTAAACTTCCATTTAATTCCTCTAGCCATTTGTTTCATTGGTGAATTAAACCACTACTCCTTCTCATGCATCTACCATGCACTAGCTCCTCCACCTGTGTTTTCCATGGATGGACACATAAGGTAGTCTGCATAGACAATGTTTCAAACATATGGCCTATACACAATCTCCCCATTTCCTTCATATGCAGATCAAACAACACCCTGAGCAAAGTCATAGACATGGACATAAGTGGTTGAAGCATTTAGATAAATGAAATCACAGACAAGGCTAATGATAGGAATATATACTTATGAAGTATTTGGTTACAATATCAATAGTCTCGAGCATAGTGGATTCTTGCGCTCTTCAAAATTCATGACAGATATTTTACTACCACCTATTTTTCTACAAGTATTTAAACTCCTCCAAAACTACCGGTGTTTTTGTACTTGACATATCTTCTAATTAAAAGCACCCACTAATATATAGGTATAAAATATTTTTCCATTGCACCAACCCTCATATACTATTTAACTTCCAAGATACCAATATTTCCATACTGGGAAGATATTCTAAGTCTTAGCACCTATCAAAATTTAGGAGTCAAAGATTTGTCAGTTGTGCCAACCCCACTATGCTCTTCATCTTCACACATGCCTCTACCACCAACACCTCTGATGATACCATTCTTGCCATACTCGGGATCTCTTCTAAGTCAGAAAATGCATTGATGTTTAGCATTCAAAGATTGCTCAACTATGCCAACTCATGTATCATCTTCAGTTGCACAAATCTGTATACCCAAAACTCCTACAAACATACTGACAATTGCACAGATGTTTGAAAAACAAAATGTTCACACATTTCAACCAGAAGAAAATATATTCATTGTTGTTTTCTTTAACTTTTCAAATTTCTTTGAGACATATATAATTCTTTAACTTCAATGTTCACTCCACTCTAGATGGTAGTGAATGAACGCGATTTATTATTTTCCCAAATCACTCTCTCTCATTATTCCGAGAGGTGACGTGAAAATATTACCTTGTCCTAATCACCCAACCTGAATTAAGGAATTCAATAGCCAAAGTGAATTGATGGATATATTGTAGGTGAATTACTACGACTATTTTTAGTGCCAAAATCCTAGAAACCACTAGCTCTAAGGATCTTCTAAAAATAATAATGTATTTTTTTTAAAGCTTAAGTTTAAAGAGTAAACCAAATGTATAGTTTACTATATGGGAGAATATGCAATAACAAAAAAACAAAAAAAACTAGCGATAATAACTAAGTAGGGAGACTTTGCAATAACCCAAAAATAGTGATAATCACTAAGCAATAAGTAATTTGGTCTCACAGAGTTGTAATGTTCATTCCCAGGCTTATATTATTGTAATGTTCATATAGTAATGTAATTTTCATTGATTTGGATTGGATCCGTATATAATTTTTCATCTAGCTTAGTACTGTTTGGGTGGAAAAATTAAAGGAATTGGCTTGTAGAGCCCATTTTAGTGGCAAGTCCCAATTTGGATATTTGGGGTCTAGAACCTTCCAGAGCAATTTTGAGGCATCAAATGGCATTTTTTGGGGTAAAAAATTTGCAATCATAGCTCAATACCCATTGATGTTATTCTACACATCGACACCTTTCCAACGGTGCAAAAATTGCCTCAATCAAAGCTCGTATGTCGAAGTTATGCCATGGTACGAGTGGATGCCACATCATCCCCAATTACTCACACATGTGGGGATATCCATGTGTGTACTTTGTAGAATATTCTAGAAGGTCCAAAACCTTTTCACTAATTGAGGGTTGAAGATGCAAAAACCCTAACCTTAGACGATTATTGAGTTATGTTAAATATTGGGCTGCTAGGAAGAAAAGGGGTTCCATTCTTTAGCATTGCAATTGTTCCATAGTTGAACAGAGCATCTAGGAGTGGTATTTTAAGAGAATAACAGAGGAGGTAGGAGATTTTGTAGTAGTCGTTCAAAACATAGTGTCAAAGGAATCTCCATAGTGAGTGCCCCCTTTTTTGTAATTGCATTTTATAATTGAAGAAAAGAGAGTAGAGCATAGGCCTCACCTTCTAGCTATGTTTTCTCTCGTATCGAGTTTCTAGGATATATCTTGTGTTCATTTGTGTGGATGATGTGTATATTTTCCTATTCTTTCATTTTCATATTAATTATTTTCATAAATATGAGCAATAAGATAGAATAATTAATATGGGATGCAAGAAAATAAATTGCATAATCTAAGATTTAATAATATTATCATATCTGTTGTGATGAAATGCTTTAGTGGAATATCCATGATAGTTTACATATGATCCAAAACTATTTCTAAGGGATTCATTTTTAAAAACCCACTAATTCATATTCTTATAACCAACTTCTCAATTTCCTGCAATTGCGTTTAAAATTAGCTTAATTAATTAAAAATCATCATTTAAATACTGAAACTTAAAACCAGAACTGAAATAACACAAGTATTAATCAACAAATTGATAACATAGTTCATCCATATGGTCTATGTCTCTAGGTCCACTTCAATTAATGAATCGATCCATTCAGAAATATGTAAAGTACATAATTTCACTTCTTTACATAAATAATGGCCTTCAATATATAAAAAAAATGTGGTTTATTCCTGTAGTAAATGATCACAAGCTTGCCTATGCTATCACCAAAGGGGATTCCTCTTTGAATTCTTCTGCACAAGTTGAATCTATATTTGAGACAAATATTCAACCTGTTGAGAGGAGAGATTGGTGGCTTCTTCCTACTTTACGATCAACAATTCCCTGACAATAGTTGAAGTTGTTCTTATTCCATGTCACCACCGATGATGGCAAGGTGGTCACCTCCTATGATATCGTTCCTCTAAATCGTTCCTCCAGTTCTCCATTTCTACAAGAAAATAATGGTTTTTAAATATTTTGCATTGCTAATTCATGTGGTTAATTATCTTCCATTGGTGGAATTTAATGCATAAACATCTTCCAAGATTATTTGTAGGCTGATGGAGATCCTCTCACCATTGGATTTCTCAAATTCTCCTCCCATAATAAAATTATGGATGGACAACAATGAAGTTGAATGTGCAATCCCAGGGTTTGAGCTCTTCTCTTCTTCCTTTATGTGGTGCAAGCCTTGTGAGTTCATGAGCTTCTTGTTGATTAAGGTTGGTTGTCATTGATGTCAACCCTTGAAGAAAGCCCCGCAACACAAAGGTTTCGGTAATGGACCGAATATTGTTTGATGTAAAGATGACTCATTATTGTCTTGTCATGGTTGATAAGAAGTAAATATGGATGAAGTCCAAAGTGGTCCCCTTATGGTGAAAGCCCTTACGGGAAGACACTTTGTGGAGTAAGAGAACCCATGCTTAATTGTGGAATAATGAGATGAAGAACAATGAATTTGTTAGGTAAACTATCCTATATGGATAGTTCTTGTCATTCCATTTCTGGTGGTATGTGGAACGTCACATAACTCCTCACGGTTAGAGAGTTATGGCCATGAGAAGTTGGAGACCCCAGGTTTAGGTAATGGACGCAAGTTTGTTTGATGGATAACGGTATGAGTTGTGATATATTTTCAGATAATACTATTCTATATGGATAGTACATGTCATTCCATTTCTAGTGGTATGTGGAATGTCACATAACTCCTCACATTTTGAGATTGATGGCCTTACAAAGATGGAGGACCCTCATATGTCATCTAGAAGCCCCAAAAGGTCAAAGTAGTCAAAGTGGTTTAAGAGATTTTAAAAGGTAAATAATAAAGTGAAGTAATGAGTGTATTAGAATTCAAATTAAATACAAAATAAATTATTTCAATAATAAATTTAATGGAAAAATTATAAGTGGGTTAACCCTAAAATAAGGAAAGTGGGGCCAAGTGACCTAGAAGATGTTTTTAAGGAAGCTACTTGGAGAGTATAAATAAGAGGCAAGGCTCTCTCATTTTAATCACACTTGATAATATTGAATATATATATGTTTCTAAGGTAAACAAGGACATGTAAGCCTAAATTCTGAGGGAAGGTGAAGAAAACAAGGGCGAAATGCAAGGAAGGATAAATTATTTTGATGGTGCTTTCTAAGGTATGTTATTTATAGGTCATCTCACCATTTTCGCTATAACTTTTTTAATATAATGCTTCAGACCATGAAATTTCTACACCATTGAGAAAACATATCCAAGTATCGGTGGTAAAAAATCCATCTTGTGGGTTGTTGTATTTTTGGAGTTACACTCCGTGGAAAATAGGGTTTGTGGATAGTCCTGAAACTAGTCAAAAACATGTGTTTTGGGTAAAAATGTCATAACTTATTCATAACAGATCCAAATTCAGTGAGACAAAATGTGATGGTTATGGTACCGTCTTTAGTATGATGTGTAACATTTTCATATCATTTCAACAAATATTTCATGCGGGCACGCTCTACAAGGTCACTCTCTAGAATAAGCCAGAATTCAGCAAGGTATGTCATTTTTGCTATAACTCCTTTTTTGAGAAGTTCCAAGTAGTGAAACTTGGAGGAATTGCATAAAACACACTGAAGAACATTATGTATCAATTTCAGATCTTTATACATTACATATACAAATTTATGATTACTTCAAGTTAGGGTTGTTGACTAATCCAAAACTAGGCATGTGAGACTAAATAAAAGTTTGATGAAAATGCTAGTCTCTTGTTCTTAAAGTTAAAGAAGGTTTGTAGGAATGTGATCATATACACCAGGTATATTACAGATCTACAAATCAGATTTGGATGATGAAATTGATGAGGGATTTTGGTTGAGGTACATGTTGAGTACATGGTTAAGACAAGTAGTTGATGAGTTGGCACATACATGAGGTGTATAGTTGATGATGTTGGTACATATTGATGAGTCATAGTTGATGAGTAGTTGACACATGATTGGTACATACTTGGTACATGGTTGGATGCACTTGTTTATGGTACAGGTTGATTACATGTTGTTTGGTATAGGTTGGTGCATGGTTAATGCACTTGTTTATACACTTGTTTAATGCACTTGTTTATGGTACAGGTTGATTACAGGTTGATGCATGGTTCAGATTTATTGGTAAAGTTTTATAGTGATATATCTCACAGTGATAGTGTGACAGTGGTTCCATCATTCTACTTCTACTTCAGAGTGGCAGGACGGGGCAATGATAGGTGGTTGTAGCCACCTTTCTGCTGTAGCCGGAGAACATAGGGGGTTGTAGCCTCCTTCTGGTTGTAGCCAGAGAATTGGGGAGTTGGAGCTTCCCTCAAGTTGTAGCCTGAGAAACTAGGGGGTTGGAGCCTCCTTCCAGTTGCAGTTGGGAAAAAAAGGAAATTGGTGCTTCCAATGAATGTAATTCTTCAAGACATATAAGAAAAAGAATTCTGTGGTTTTCTCCTGATTTGGGTTTCCACATAAAACGCTGGTGTATTGTGTATGTGTATGATTGTTCATTTGTTCATTGCTTATTTACTCTGCAGTTATTGGATGATAATGCTACATTGATATAACACTTGGATTATATGGTTAAAAATGATTAAATTTCTCTATTACTGATTCACCCCCCCTCTCAATAATCCAACACTTCTCTCCAGGATCTAAGTCATGGTATCCAACACTACTTTTCTAGCTACGCTGCCATGAGATTTCACCAGAAACAATCTCCCGCTAGAAACCAAGAATTGTTGGCATGCCTGGATAGGTTGAATGCACTTTATTTTATAAGCATATTGAATCTCCATAAGCACAAATCATAGATCTCCACCAAATTTCTTGGGATTTGGATAGATATTTTTGGTATAATTTGAGACCATTAGATTGTTTGTGGGGATTGAGGATCCTCTTGGATCACTCCTTGTTACCCATGATTTTGGTTATCATGATGATGTATTAATGATGGTGTACTCAGGCTCTTCATAAGAACTTTCTCCTGAGAAAAGTTACTTTCTTCTCTTTCCAGAAATATCATTTTTGAGGGAGGTTCGCAAGCTACTAGTATATTTGCCTGCGAGAATGCATGATTCTCACAGGCTGCCTTAAGCTAGGGTGCAATAAGTTCGCACTGTGTTGAACTGCTAGGGTGTGAACTCTTTCTAAAGAAGGGAAAAATATGAATTCTCGAAGTTTCTAGAAGGGAATCTTCTAGAAGGATGAGATGACATTCGAATGGTTATCCTAATACTGGATTCCCTGATATTTTGGGATCATTCTTATCCAAGTAACTAATTCATTATCTCCTATAAAATGAGGGGATTCTCATGGAAAAGCTTAAAAGAAAACACAGTTAAACAAGACATTGGAGAATTGGTGAAAGATTGTGTGAAGGATTGAAGCTTGAACAACAGGCTGAGAAACTACAGCAAAGACATCACAAGGGTTTTGATCTTCTTCATGCAAATGAGCAAGTGTGTGTGTCAGAGCCAAGGGCCATCGAAAGGAAGTTTGTGACATCAAGGCTCAGATTGTAATCTTTAATTTCCATCAATATGATACAGTAATATGTCCCTTTCCCATAAAGCTATCTTCACTTTATTGTATAATTCCTTGATCATACACATAGATTAACTGTTGAACATATTGAGTTGTCTTCACTCCGATTGGTTTGAGTTGTCTTGGTCTAGACTTCACAAGAGCATTGGAGTGAAGCTGGAGCAACAAATACCATAGGAAGCGATAATAAGGTATGTATTTTTTCTTGCCTCCTATTTAATTCAATAGTCAAAATCTAGGGAAAGAGTATTATTCTGTCTTGATTTGTTCTAGATCCAGGTGGATCTAGGGAGATCGGTTTGTGTCCGCACTTACGTATTTATCTAATAACAAAATTGGCGACTCCACTGGGGAACATCCCATTTTCTTTGTGGATTTTTGTATTTTTCTGTGGCCATTTGATCTGTTTCTACTTTTCTCCTGTCCTATCAGTCTCTGAGTCTTCAGGATATCCTGATAGACCTTCTGGGTCCAGAAGCTTTTGTCAATTTTGCTTTAATTTTCAAATTTTTGATTATGTTCAGGACTTCTCACACTGCACTTCATTGCAGCCTGTGAGAATTGGTAAGGTTCGCACCTTTCTTATAGGTTTCATTGCGAGGTTCTCGCACCCTGCTCAAGGGTCACCTGCGAGAATCAATGATTCTTGCACTGTGTAACATTGCCTGCCTGCGAACACTTGTTTTCAAAATTTTGAATTTAAGTTTTGGTTTTTCTAACTGCTCAGATCAATTGAATTGCCTCTTATAAGTTTCTTGGACCTTTGATTGGTATCTTCCTTTTCTTTGTTTGTGTGCATGAACAGTCTTAGGGTTTCAAGGCTTTTCTTGTCATTTGTGGCTTGACTTTCATTTCTTGGCTTTTCTTCGCAAAACCATTCTCTCTGACTTCAGATTCTGAGTGTGTTTGATTAGTTGAGAACCAGTGATTGGTTGAGAGTTGAGTACTTGGTTTTTCTCTTTTGCTTATTGGCTTGAAAGTTCATTTTCTTGTGTAATTGAGAAAACTACTTTGGTTTGCTCTTTATTTTTGCTTTCGTTGAAAGAGTTGATTGGGTTGATCATTGTTTGACTCTTTGCGCTTTGATTTTCTGTATTCTCATTGATATAGTGAGGATCCTTTTTGAAAAGTAAACAAAAGGTTTTTCTTTCAAAAAATTCTTTTCGTTTTTGAAAACTTGGAAAATCAAATTATCGAGATTGTTGAAGTATTTGAAAAGACACATAGAGAATTTTCATTTGACAAATGATTGTTTGTGTTGGCATTTGAAAGGAAATTTTGCATTGTAGTACATGGTTGATCTGGAAAACTTTTTCTCTCTCCCATACATAGGATTCATTGAATGAAAAGTGATATATTTCATGCTCATTCTTGCATTGTTTGGGTCAGAGTCATACAACATAAGTTTCATTTCCGTTACCTTTGAGTAAACAACAGCTCTTAAGAACATTGCATAATCATAAAATTTATCTAGTAACTCTTTTCTAGGGCTCTTTTACACCAACATTTAGTTAGGCTAGCGCTTTGGAGTAGGAAGAGAGATACACTCTCCAAAAGCACAAAACACACAATAGCATCTTGTGTTAGGGAGTGTTAAATTGCATTTGCAACATCTTGTCCTGGGAAGCCCTTCTCACACAATGGTCAAACACTAGGTCGCATTGATATCGGCAGAGTTACTCACCCTGCTTTGTTGATATCAGTGTAGAGATTGCACGTATTACGGGGATCACTCAGAGGTATACCCACAATGATGAGTGGAGGCCTTTTGAGTTGATTGCGGGCTAGATACCCTACCCTTGCGTGTGGATCGGACTGTCGACTGTTCCCCCAGGCTTTATTGTTGTTGGTGGTGACCTTAGTGGCTTATCTTTCTAGGTTCTTACCCAAGGTGACTGTGGAGGGGAAAGTCTTCACGGTACCTGGAATTGACGTTGACCAAACTCACTCAGGCTCCTTGGAGGGTATACCCATGATTATGTGTGGGAGCTTGCACCAGGGTGTAAGTCCGTTAAGCAGGTAGTCAGCGTAACTTTTCCAGACTAGCCCCACCCCTTCTCGTCTCGTTGTTGCGACGTTGGGTTTCATCACCAACTAGTGGCTTCGAAATTAGAAGGTATTGTTTTCCTGGTGATTGATTCTTAGATTTTTGTTTACTAGAACGTGTTGTTTGTTTCTCGAAGTTGACCATAGATTTTTCTTCGCGGAGTTTTGTCACTCGTTTACAATAGCTCCCCCATGTCGTTCACATAGAATGCAAGGTTTATCTCCAGAGCATCTGGACGGTTCTCAACCTTTGCCTACCAGTACACCTGAGGACTCTCCTCATCAGAGTGAAGTCCCAGTTGTCACCACACCACAAGTGGAGACAAGTGAAGTTCCAGTTGTCACCACACCACAAGTGGAAACAACTGACTCTCTAGAACCTTTTCAAATTACCAATACTAGAGAGGATTTTCGAATTCTCCATGGTACTGAACGACCCTTTATGCGACTGAATGCTTACAGAGATTTAGTTGTTACTTCTTCTGGATCACCCGTTGGGCCTTTTCCTGGTATAGAAGGCCAAGATCCTTTTTGGTCTGCAGGTGATTTTCGAAGGGCCCTTTTTAGTCCTGATTCGCCCGTGGTCTCCGAAATCAACCCTCCGGTGTTTTCTAAGATAGATACTGTACCGGTGAATACCACTTATCATTTTACTCTCCCTGCCGAGATGGCCCATCTAGCGATTACTACGAGTGTCCCAACCGGGCTTACTACAACTGGTGTTGCTCCTATAAACACCCAGCGAACGCCCGATGTTGTTCCGACACTACCACCCGGATACCATGCGTTGAATGCTTTGTTTAATGCTTCTATTCCAACACCTCCACAAACCTCATCTGGTACTCCTGGTGCTCCTTCTTTTCATGGGAACTCTATTCCTCGGTTTTATTCCGACACTCCCTCAATTTCCTTCTGGCAATCTTAATCCTGGTGGCACTATACCGACCGTTGCACCAAACTTGCAGATTCCCGTTGGTGGGCAAGGTGGTACGATTCAATTTCCTCTTACCGGACACAATCCACTTACTACACAACCTACGATTGGCACACAACTTCCGGTTGGAACTCCACCTACGATAGGGGGACCAACCCCACCTTTTGGACAAAATATACCTCTTGCGTTGGCCTAGTATTGGACTCAGATGTTACAAAATCTTCCTCAATCGACTGGGGGGCAGCAGTTGCCTATCCCTACTGTAGGCCAATCATATCCAGGTGTACTCAATCCTATTTGGGGTACGAATGCTCAAACTCATGTCCCCACTTAGGGATACAATCCCCCGAGTTATTATCCTTTCCAACCACCACTGAATCAGCCTGGGTCTTCCCATTATGGGCAAACTGCTTACGGTCCTACTGGTTTGCTGACAGGGCTTCCACCCCAAAGTCACCAGTACCCGTAGGTGAATCGACAATTACCTTTTCTTGCTACTTTGGATTTTCCATATTTGTCTAGGATTTTGAATGATCCTCTTCGTCACTCTCCCCAATGGCCTGTTATGCCAGCTAAGCTTCCTTCAGACGTTCCTAAATTCGACGGTAAAGTGGGAGAGGACCCGAACAATCACGTTATGACTTTTCACTTATGGTGTTCATCCAACTCGTTGATGGATGACTCTGTTCGATTGCGTCTTTTTCAACGAACCCTTACCGGTTCTGCTGCGAAGTGGTATATTGAATTACCACGAGGTTTCTTCTCTGATTTTAACACTTTAGCTATGGCTTTCCTTACGCATTACCAGTTACCGATCCATTATGATACAGGGACTGAGATTTTAACTTCCTTCAAACAAAGTAAAGGCACTCATATATCTGATCATATTCATGAGTGGTGAAGGAGACGACGTCTCATTAAACTTGAGCTCCCTGATCAGTTGCTGGCGGAATGGTTTACAAAATCTTTTGTGAACGAAATAGGTAAGGAGATAGCTATGGGTGGTGTTGTCACGGAAGAGTAGGCTATAATTCGTGCTCAATATCTTGATCTCGTTTATTCACAAACGAGAACTCTTTATGACTTACTACATGATTTACCTCGTCCAAATGCTTCCAGCACTTCAACTACTCCAGCTGCCTCGCATGCAGCTGACGGTGTGATTGGTACGGCCCAAGCCCAATCGCATTCTGTTTCGAACTCCAACCCTAAGTCTGCTTCTTCTAATGTTCAAAATGCTCCGTCTCCTGCCACTCCCACTGGCAAAACTTCTGAGGTAAATGTCGTCCAATCTACCCCGACCGGTAAAAACAAATCTAAAAAGGGGAGAGGCAAGAATAAGGAGGGAAAAAATAATAATCAAGCAGAGAAAACTAAAAAAACTCCTGTTGAAGATCGGGATAAGCGCAAACCACACTACCCTTGCCTTATCTGTGGTGATGATCACTACACAAAGGATTGTCCACGACGTGCCGAGGTTACTAAGTTCCTTCAAGGGACCTCAAAACATTCTACCCCGGCAGTCCTGTCCCAACCCTTCCCATCTCAACAACAGGCTCATTTGGTCATTCATGACCAGCCATCCTCTTCTACTACATCATATGTTTTGATGTGTACTGGTGATTCTAAGTAGAACAACGTTGCACTCACGACTAGAGCCAAAGATTATTCTCCATCTAAGGAGAAGGTTGACGATTTACCTCCTGCTTTGGTACAACCCCCTTCAACGAATCCACCTACTAACGGTCCTCTTCATCTCGAACAACCGAGCCTTGACACAGTTATGCGACCTCCCCCTAAGGGTGTCGTTAGGAAATCGGCTTTCAATCCTCATGCTCATGCGGCCCAGAACTACAACATTGTTGAATATCTGGCCCAGGCACCTTCAACGATGTCAGCCCTTGAAGTCCTTCAATTTTGTCCTGCACAACGGAAGGAACTATTGAAAGCTATAGGTGGAATTGAACCAACAGATACGAATTTGATAATCTTTGACTTGGATGATCACATTCCTCGGTTACCCCCGCAACTTGCATTCCAGATACAAGTTGTTGTCTCTGACAAGAACATTTGTCGAACTGTTATCGACGAGGGTGCCTCAACGTGTGTAATGTCTTTTGCTTGTTGGAAAACCATTGGCTCTCCTCCCTTGAATGAATCACAAAACACTCTTAAAGCCTTTAATGGCTCGGGTTTTAAGCCTTACAGTGTTCTTCCCTCGTTGCCTATCACACTAGAGGGTAAGACGGTCCAAGTTGAAGTGGAAGTCTTCGATGCTCCCCTTGATTATAATATTCTGCTTGGCCGTAGCTGGATCGATTCCATGCGGGCTGTTGTGTCAACACTTTTCCGTGTAGTGCGTTTTCCTCATCAAGGAAAGGTTGTTACCATTGACCAACTTGCCTTCTTCAATTCTGATACTCGTACTGGCAACGTGCCGTTTATTTCTAAAACCCCACCGGGTTATGAGAACGTCGGTGTAGGCCTGTTAAAGGACTCCTCGTTAATTGTTACTTTTCCTATTCCATCGCACGATGTTCCAAGCCCGTCAGTTGCTTCTATCAATATGATCTCCACCATGCATCACGAACTTCCTGCGTCACATGACCCTTGGATTGTCCCTGACCCTGGAGATCATCTTCATTTCGGTGAAGTCATGCCGTTAAGTCCGGTTGAGTCTGCTTATCACGCCATTCAATCGGAAACACCTTCTACCTTTTCTCTTGATGAGTTGTCTCCTGATCCTTTTAGTGTTATTTTTCCCACTGACGAGATGATCATGTCCTTCATGGAAGACACCCCTTGGGATGATGGGCATCATCGTTCCATACTCTTTCTGGAACAACACACTCTTGAGAACTACCAACGGATTTCGACTCCGTCGACCGTTGTTGTCATTTCGACAGTTCCCGCGACTTCACACGATGTGTTTGCTGAAGGGAACTTAAGTAATATCTCACCCACGATTCCCATTGACATATCCATTAAACCTGGGATTGTTGAAAATGTCCACATTGGAGCTTCGTGTTCGTCAGACGAAATCGTCACCTATACTTCCTTGTTTAAAGAATTTCGTGGTATTTTCGCCTGGAGTTACGAAGAGATGCCAGGTATCGACCCTGAAATTGTTGTACATGAGATAAAGACATACCCCGACGCTAAACCCGTCCGGCAACGCCTTCGTCCAGTTCACCCCCGTAAAGCGGCGGCTATTAAGCTCGAAGTTGAAAAGCTTCTAAAAGCCGGCTTTATTTATCCGGTGGCTCTTACAGAATGGGTTTCCAACCCTGTCCCGATTGACAAGAAAGGCGACAGTATTCGTGTATGTGTTGATTATAGGGATATTAATAAATCTTGTCCCAAGGATAATTTTCCAACCCCTTTCGTCGATCAAATTGTCGATGACTACGCCGACAGTGAAATATTTTCCCTCATGGATGGTTTCTCCGGCTATAATCAAATTAAGATTGCTCCTGAGGACCAACATAATACTGCCTTTATTTGTCCTTGGGGTACTTTTGCCTATAGGAAACTCCCTTTCGGACTTAAGAATGCGGGCGCTACTTTTCAACGCGCTATGTCTTATACTTTTCATGATATAAATCATATCGTTCAACCCTATTTGGACAATTTACCAGCTCATTCTATGTGCAAAGTTGATCACCCTACCCACCTCTGGGCTATTTTCGTTCATTGTCGATTCTATCGGATACGTTTAAATCCTCATAAATGCGTTTTCTGTGTAGAATCCGGCCATCTTCTAGGTTTTATCGTGTCGCGTCAAGGGATCCAGGTGGATCCTATTAAGGTTGAGGTGATTCTTAATCTCCCTCCTCCTTCTACACTGCGCCAGTTGCAAAGTTTGCAGGGGAAAACAAACTTTCTTCGTCGTTTTATCCCTAATTACACCGAGATAACACTTGGTTTTACGCGGCTACTAAAGAAAGATTTGGATTTTGTTTGGGATACAGTTGCAAACAATGCTTTTGAAGCTTTGAAGTTGTCCCTAATGCGAGCTCCACTTATCTTTCCTCCCGATTATAGTCGCAATTATTTCCTTAATCTTGCTGCCTCGGAGTACACTATTGGCATGGTTCTCGTCCAAGAGGATGATAAGCACGACGAGCATGTTGTTTACTACTTGAGTAGAAGTCTCACACCAACTGAAATCAAGTATCAACATGTCGAAAAACTGGCCTTGGATGTCGTTCAAGATGTCCAATGTTTTCGGCACTATATCCTCTCACGTAAAACTACGGTGATTTCCCATTGCAACCCTATGAAACATATTTTGACACGTCAATTGCTAGGGGGAAAATACTCCAAATGGATTGTCATACTCTAGGAGTTTGACTTGGAATTTGATCGCGCCAAGTCTAAGAAATCATTAGTTTTTGCTGAGTTGATATGTGATTTTCCTCATTCTGCAACGGAAAATGTAGCAGTAGATTCATTACCTGATGAATCTCTTTTCCTTATTAGCACTGATGATATTTGGTATGGGGATGTCATTATCTATCTCCAAACCCAGTCTTTCCGGTCTGCTTTGTCTAGTACTGAACGACATCGCATACGCTATCAAGCTCATCAATACATTATCCTCGAAGATACTCTTTACCGTCGAGGAATTGATTCTGTTTTTCGACGTTGTCTGACGTTTGACGAAGCCGAGAAAGCTCTGAATGACTGCCATTCTGGAGCATGTGGTGGTCATAAGTCTGGGTATGCTACTGCCTAGAAGATCTTACGCGTGGGATATTTTTGGCCTTCTTTGTTTAACGATTGCATTACTGTCGTTCAAAAATACCATGCCTGCCAAACCTACAATCAGAAAATTCGTTCCCATCCTGCTCCTCTTCATCCTGTGGTCTCAGTTGGTCCTTTTGCAAAATGGGGCATTGATTTCATGACATGTCACCCTCACTCAGCCGGGGGGCATGGTTACATCATTGTAGCTGTTGATTACTTTACAAAATGGGCCGAGGGGATGCCGACATTCGATAACATTGGAAATACCACATCTTTGTTTCTTTTTAACCACGCCATAGCTCGTTTTGGTGTTCCCCAAGCTATCGTCACTGATCACAGTAGTCATTTTAGGAATTTTATGATGACTGAACTTACGGAAAAGTTGGGTCTTCATCATGATAACTCAACACCCTATTATCCGCAAGCTAATGGCCAGGTCGAAGAGATCAACAAAGTTCTCATAACTATGCTTCGACGGATGATAGGAATTCATAAAACAAGTTGGCACACAATGTTGTTTTTAGCATTGTGGGCATACCGGACATCTGTCAAATCCGCTACTGGGTTTACGCCTTTTCGATTAGTCTATGGTGTGGAAGCCATTCTTCCTATAGAATGCGAGATACCCTCTCTGAAGCTAGCTGTCGAACTCCTACCCAACACTTATGTTGAAGAAGAACGTCTATTGTATCTAATGCGATTAGACGAAACTTGACGTGACGCCACCCTAGTGATAGAAGCCCAGAAGAAGCGTGTCAAGGCCCAATATGACAAGCATGTCAAGCCTCGCGTTTTCTCAGAAGGTGATATTGTTCTCCTCTATGAACAGGATCGATATTTGTTGGGAGCTGGGAAATTTGAACCCATGTGGTGAGGTCCTTATATTGTTCACCGAGTTTTGGAAAAAGGAGCATATGAGTTGGTTGATTACGATGGTATCCCTTTGAGTGAACCCAGGAATGGGTTGTACTTGAAGAAGTACTATGCATAAATCATCTGTGCACAAGTACTTGTATTTTAATGTATCATACTTTGTGTGTGCTACTATAGTTTTATTTGGTCGTTATTTGGTCTCTACCCTTATGTGACATTGTGTTTGATTTCCAGATGTCGGAGTCTTCGCTACCCTATATTGGCTTCGCTGATGGTGCTAGCCGTAGTACTCGAAACCTAGCTTTTG
The DNA here is from genome assembly GCA_009831015.1 of Picea engelmannii. Classification (NCBI taxonomy): domain Eukaryota; kingdom Viridiplantae; phylum Streptophyta; class Pinopsida; order Pinales; family Pinaceae; genus Picea; species Picea engelmannii. The sequence goes on from ML796852.1 coordinate 252,410, forward strand.
CTGCGTGGGCAATCTATGCCCCAACAAACGAACTTGTATCTTTACAAGGTGTATGCCTTGGCCGTGCAACCAACAACATTGCAGAGTATAGCACTGTTATTGAATTATTGGTTGATGCTATCTCGCTTGGAATTCATCATTTGGTTGTGCGACTTGATTCGCAGCTTGTAGTACTTCAGTTAAGTAATATCTACTCTATTCGAAGTCCTACTTTGTTACGGGTTTATTTGCGAATTCGCCTCTTGGAACGTTATTTTGATCACATTGAATATCAACATATTCCTAGATGTCTTAATACATTAACAGATGCATTGGCTAATTATGTATTGGACAGACATTTGAATCATTTATAAATTGAACACATCAAAATTCACACAATATAAAGTAAACCGGTAGAAGCCCTCTGTATATATATATCGATCAAAAGAGTTTTTACAAAAAGTTGTCCGAAGACCAAAATGTCAAAACTTGAAGCTTATAGCTTCTACAAAGTGACGTCACGGATGATGATCACGATAACACATGACTTCCCTAGCAACTCTATGGAGCAGTCGACTCATAGATGTTGATACCCCTACAGTGTGACGTTGATCGCGTCGTGGAACCTCCTCCAGAGTCATATCTCGAATGTCTGTTGTCAGACCCTCTAAATTCTGTTCCACCACCTGATAATCCTCAACATATTGTGGTGTTGCTGCTGCTACCTCTCCTCGCCTCTGGATTGGATAAGTGACAGGAGGTCTATACGGTCCAACATATGTGTTATCAACAAACAATTTTGCATTAGTCTTCGAACAAGCATATAAAACAAAAACATTTGAATATGATTAAAAATACAAAATCATTTAAAAAGAGAAAAATGTGTGTACTTCTTAGAAAGGTCACCCCACTAAATATCCTCTGGTAGTGATAAGTCCGGATCTCCTCGGAAATCCAACCCGGCATAGGCGTAGTCATCGACCATCAACATCTGGGTTTGAAGCCAGTCAAAGAAAATATCGTCGTACTTGACGATCGGTCCTGCTACGTGCCGGGCCATGAGCCGACACCATCTCAACATCCTTGGATCCCTAGGACCCGGTATGTTCCACTCAACCTGTAGTCTAAATACAGGGACCCTCTCAAGGAAGAAGGACACCAACAAAGAGACATACCCGAATTGCTTCAGGTCACCGCGCTTACATTTGGTTAATTGTTTTTTGATACTGCGAAGCACAACATCTGCCCAGTTGAATACTCGCGGCTCAGTACACTCGATGGCATACTGGAAGTAGCTCTGTAATGCCATATGAGGAGCAGAACTCCCAGCCATCCGAGCTATAGTAAAAAGGATAGTGCGAAGGGTCAAGTCTTGTACCCCCCAGATAGCCACTTTTCCTTTTTTCCTTTCAGCCTCCGGTACACAGTATTGATTACAATACTCACTCATATTTAGTCCACCACCTCTACTACCGGTTAGGCTGACATAGTACCCCCGTTGGGACAATCCGGTCAAAAAGTATATGTCCTCAATGTCTAAGGACAATGTGTGAGCTCCCACACAAAAAACCTGCTGATCTGGATCCCACATACGGACCAGGTACTCTAGTAATCTGACTTGGGCCCTCATGCCTGGGATGCAGAAGTATTTCAAGAGCCCACAATCTCTCAATGCAGCTATGGTAGGCGGATGATTCTCAGCCATTGCATTATCCTCTTCATGTTGTCTTTCACGCCACTCAAGCACCATGTTTTATGGCCAAATATTTTCACAAGGAACATAAAAGGAAGATTAATGACTTTTTTCATGATCTGGATCTTTTTCATTGGCTAAAAATTTAAAAAAAAATTGGAGTTTGCGGTTCTCGCAGGTGCCCCATTAGCATAGTGCGAGAACCTCGTAGGTGGCTTAAATCTCACCTGTGAGAATGCATCATTCTCGCAGGCCCCATATGGGCTGCCTGCGAGAATGCCAACGCGCATGTAGGGTTCAAAAAACAACTTGAAACTAAAGATTTAACCAATGAAATTCAAAATTTAAATCATGAAAATGTCAAAGATGAAGAGCTTACCTTAATGTCGCAGACGGCTCATCGAATGGTCTTCTGTAGCTCCCGCAAATTGACGCCAAACTCGGAGGGTAAAAGGGGGGTTTTGGAGTGCAATAGTGGAAATGTAAAATGGTATGGTAAAAAAGAGTTTTTACTTATTATATTTACTTTTACTATACCATTTTGGGTTTTTATGTTTATTTATTGACTAAACCCTAATCCCTAATATCAATATGAGTGTAATGACTTGAAGGTGTAATGACGTTGATGATTAAATATAAGGGCATGGACATATTTTTCTTCGTGATGGCGTGTTTTTGATTGTTTTTATGGTTTTTACATAAAATCTTGAGCTTCGTTTTTGTCTGTTCTTGCGCTCGTAAAAAACATGAGAACGTGGTCGAGCATACTTTTATCACTTTTTCGGGCTCAACAAGGTTATACGAAAAAGGAACCCCCCTGGAGTCCTCTTTAAGCTCTTTTCAGACTCTCTAAACATGAAAAGATCGCCGAGCGACCTTGCTATTTTTCACGCTCGCTAAAGTATTTGAAGTACGCGTCTGGTAAGCGATAATTTATCTCTTTTTCGGTCTTATCCAGACTATCTTACGAAAAAGGAACTGAGAGAGTTCTCTTTTAAGTGTTTTTCCAAACTCTATAATCTTGAAAAACCTTCGAGTTTTCTATCTCTGGACTCGTTAAACAAACATTGACAAACCCATGATGGGATCGAACCACTCCTTCTTAGGGTTCATTAAATATACTCCGAGGGACTCGTCTGAAGGTTGAGATTATATCAACAAGCATATGTTATCCTCCTCAAGCTTGCGTAAAAGTAAAGAGGTACTCGCCAGAAATGGTGGGGGAAAATTTGGGAAAGGGATATGTTTCATTTTCATATTGATTGGTAGTAAGTGTCGCTCTTGAACATGACACCCCCTATTCATCGCATTTGAAGTCGGTTTGGGAAATCCATTTGTCTCTCATTCGATTTGATTACAAGGTCATTCCATGTGTCGTCTTTGAGTCAATGCTGCCAAATCATTGGTCGTGTCGTTCATATGTTCAAGAGAAGTCCATCTGAAACCTATATTGAGTTGGCCATCTGCAGTTATTAATTCTCTTCGTGTCGACCTTCCCTGTGTCCAAGTCATGCTTTGTTTCACCTTCAAACTCTGTTACTCATTTCATGTCATTTGATGGGGGATACATCAAGGCCCTCCGGTGACGAGTTTTGTTCCGTCGACTTCAGCTCATTATCCGGAATCAAGACTTAGAAATTATTTGGTACCTTGGAACTTGCATGCCTCAATGACAAGTTTCCTCGCTTTCGACAATGGGTTTACATCATTGACCCCTGATCGAAAGATTCCATCGAATGTTCGACATCAACTCATTTATTCACACTCGATGGATTGTACTATGGTAACTTGGGAGTCATTGACATCAATGGTGATTTCCCTCGCACTTGTTAACGGTTATATCAATGACCGGTAATCAAGTGGTTTCTGCCATGTTCGACTTCAATACATGTAATCACATGGTTAGATTCGTACTTTGGGTGACGAGATTGAAGACCCTGGATATCATCTTTGTGGTCCAGGTTGCAATGGAGTATGTATAATTTGCGACACATAGATCCATTGTGTATGTCTCATGGCTATGTTGTCTTGATTTGAAATTTTCGCATAGATCGACAATGTATTCCGGGTGGCTATGTTATATTTTGATGGCATGGATCCATAGTGTATGATTGGTGGCCATGACCCATGTCTATAATGTCATCAGTCTATGATCTGAGTATGGGAATGCCTACCTCAGAAATTGATATTTATGATATTCTGTAGATGCTTGGTTGTTCGCAGGTTTCCGATTAGATGTGCTCTGGGTTCTTGACACACACATGCAGCTTACAAAGTCTATCGGTTGTCACTGATTCCAACCTCATACTTTGGGGGGCATTCTGTTACCCATGATTTTGGTTATCATGATGATGTATTAATGATGGTGTACTCAGGCTCTTCATAAGAACTTTCTCATGAGAAAAGTTACTTTCTTCTCTTTCCAGAAATATCATTTTTGAGGGAGGTTCGCAAGCTACTAGTATATTTGCCTGCGAGAATACATGATTCTCGCAGGCTGCCTTAAGCCAGGGTGTGAGAAGTTCGCACTGTGTTGAACTTCTAGGGTGCGAACTCTTTCTAAAGAAGGGAAAAAGATGAATTCTCGAAGTTTCTAGAAGGGAATCTTCTATAAGGATGAGATGGCATTCAAATGGTTATCCTAATACTGGATTCCCTGATATTTTGGGATCATTCTTATCCAAGTAACTAACTCATTCTCTCCTATAAAATGATGGGATTATCATGGAAAAGGTTAGAAGCAAATAAGGTTAAACAAGACATTGGAGAATTGGTGAAAGATTGTGTGAAGGATTGAAGCTTGAACAACAGGCTGAGAAACTACAACAAAGACATCACAAGGGTTTTGATCTTCTTCATGCAAATGAGCAAGTGTGTGTGTCAGAGCCAAGGGCCATCGAAAGGAAGTTTGCGACATCAAGGCTCAGGTTGTAATCTTTACTTTCCATCAATATGATACAATAATATGTCCCTTTCCCATAAAGCTATCTTCACTTTATTGTATAATTCCTTGATCATATACATAGATTAACTGTTGAACATATTCAGTTGTCTTCACTCCGATTGGTTTGAGTTGTCTTGGTCTAGACTACACAAGAGCATTGGAGCGAAGCTGGAGAAACAAAGACCATAGGAAGCAATAATAAGGTATGTATTTGTTCTTGCCTCCTATTTAATTCAATAGTCAAAATCTAGGGAAAGAGTATTATTCTGTCTTGATTTGTTCTAGATCCAGGTGGATCTAGGGAGATCGGTTTGTGTCCTCACTTACAGATTTATCCAATAACACTCCTCCCCACTAAGAAGTTGTTGGACCACCAAAAGTTTGGTTTCATTCATAAAATAAGTGAGGGTACAACTGTAATACTCCCAAGTGGTAATTGGATATATGTATGCATACATGTTGATATAGGCCAGTGAGCCAAGATGATTTTGGGCTAGAGTGCCTTGTTTGTATGAATGTTAGGCCAGTGTGCCTACGTTATATTAGGTTGATGAGATTGTATGTTGTGGTTAGTGGGCCAAGGTTTGTAAATTGTAATATCACTCTATATATTAATAAAATTCATCATTGCTACAGACCTGGGGTAGATGAGTATGGGGGTCTAGGAGTGCATGAGAGGGAAAGGGGGTTAGGGGCTTCTAATAAGGGTTTAAACTAGGGGGATAATCCAAGGAATATAATTCCTAAAATTCCAAGCCTAAGTTTATGTTGCTTAATATCCTAAGTTCCTAAGTGAGGGGAATGAATTACCAAGTGGGATCAAGGGAGTTTTCTTGTATGACAAGAGTCATGAAAAGTGCATGCATTTATAATGTGGAGTTTTACTATAAAGGGGCATTCTAGATTATTATTCTGGCATGATCATTTGGTTTAGAGTGGGAAAATGGGGAGAATTGGAAAGTTCAATATGGAAGGAAGCATTAGAACTAGAGCTTGGGGAGTGAGTTGAGACCCTATGAACCCGAAAATCCTAGGTGGATTAGGTAGTATTTTTATCCCTAGGTTTCCTTGTGAAAGGTCAAGACTAGAGAGGGGGATTGTTGGGAATCGATTTCCCTATGTGTTTGTATAGAAGGTGCTTGTAATATCCTCGAGAGCATCCTTGTGTTCCTAGTTCCACATAGCTATGATACTTCCTAGTCAACTTATTGTTGAAGCCCCGGAAGGGAGGTGGGACAACCTAAAGGATTGTGGTGGCAGAGAAGGGAATACATTTCCTTGGTTGGAACATGATATGGGGAATGAGGGGCTATGAGGTGGAATTTTTTCTACAATTGGTTCCATTTGCCTTGCCTTGAGTTGTGTGTTGTTGTAGCTTAGTTTTTCTATGTGAGTGTCTTTTCCTTGGTGGAGTCATAGCCCTGGTTCGACGATGACCTAGTGTTGAGATCTAGAACAACAGTTTCTATGGATGGGATGAACGTCTAATGTCTATAGATAATTGTTGCTTCTCTAAAAGGTAAGTGCCATGATTATTGTTTTTTCACTACTATGTTTAAATGTGTGTAAATTGAGTTTATTTTCCACTATGTTAATTATATGTATGATGCACAATTTACTCATGAATGTTATACATGATTAATTATGAATGTATATGAATATGCATGGGTGCATGATAGTAATTAGTTGGCATAATTGTCGGCTATGAAGGGCATATGTGTACAAAGTTCTATTAGATTCCCGTTAGGCATAGTTTATGATGGTATCAGAGGAATTTTTCAATGTTAGGAGAGTGGTATTGTGTAGTGTGGCCCATGTTGAGACCTGGGTATGTTAAGACAACTCCCTCACTTTCTGGTTTCCATCCATCGTGATTTTCTTGGATGCATTCCTTTTAGACCCACATGAAGATACTCCACATCACCTCTTTGCAAAGTCCTTATATTTTTGTCAAGAATAACATCTTCCTGCAACTCATCAATATATTTAGTAGAAAAATATTCAATAGAAGGAAATTGAGCATTCTTACCTTGATCCATGATCATAGGAGGTTCATGTAGTTTCAAGTTTTCAACATTAACCACATAATGCATTTGCATATATGGAGGTAGTTCCAACCAAAAATCATTGTCACCCATATTTTCCAAAATTTTAAATGGACCATACCTGATTGGATTGATATTTTTGCCTTCACCTTTAAGGATTTTTTTTCTACTATATAGCCAACTTGATCACCAACTTGGAAGTGATGATCAACCTGATGCTTGTCATGCCTAGCCTTATACTTGGCTTATCTAGTTTCTAATTTTTCATGTATGGATTGATGAACCAATTGGATCTTATGGATGAACTTCTTGGCTTTTTCTACATCATTACATCCATCTACCATTGAATCTTTCCCAAAAGTGAAGTCTAGAGGAGATTTAGGAAAATAACCAAAACATGTCTCAAAATGAGACCTTTGTGTAGAAGAATGTATGGCATGATTATATGAATGCTATACATAAAACAACTATTAATCCCAAAGCTTAGGATGCTTGTTACAATATCCTCGAAGTAAGTGTATCATTGTCATGTTGACCACTTCCATTTGTTCATTGGTCTGTGGATGAAAAGCAGTGATCTTTTGAAGCTTAGTGTCCATTATTAACTCCCACAAAGTTGACCAAAATTTCCCAAGAAAGCTGGAGTCTCAATCAGATACAATGGATATGGGAAAACCAAAATGAACCTAGACATGCTAGAAAAAAAATGTGTAGTCCCTTATCATATCATTTGTTTCTTACAAGGCGCAAAAACACACATTTTGATAAATCTATCCACAACAACATATAGATAATAATGACCTTTATTGGACATAGGAAAACCCCCTACAAAATCCATAGACACACTTTCCCATGGGCGAGAAGGTACATGAAGTGGCATATACAAAGACAAATTTTTGGTACTTGGTTTGTTAGTTTCATACATCACACATCCTTTTACATATTTGGACAAAGTTTCATACATATGAGGCCAATAACAATAGTTTTTTAACTAATCTATCATTTTTCCTATACCAAAATGACCAGAAATGCAAGAAAGTATGTTCTTCTCTAATTACATGCATTCTTTCCTCTCATGGAATATACAATTTACCAAGATGATATAAAAAAAATTCATGTAAACGATAATGTAATTCTTCCACTTTAGTACCATGGATTATTGTTTCATAAAAATCCTTAAAATATTCATATCTAGCATATTGTTCAATGTAACTTTCATGAGCTAATAAACTGTGTTGTAAAACAATGGATGCAATAACAAAATGTATAGATAAATATCGACAACTTTATTTTGTATACCTTTATTACACCTAATGACCAAATGGAATTGTTGCAAGAATCCCATCTATAAAAAATGACTTGATTGTTGTACCTTGGTTTGTGATTGGAGATATTGCAAAGGTTGATGATCCATATGGACAATTGTCTCTTTGCCCATCAAATAGCGTTTACACTTTTTCACACTTTGAACCAACGCATACAATTATTTGTCATAAGTAGGATAATTTATTACCACACCAGTGAAGGTCTCATAATGGTAACAAATTGGTTTCCCCCTTTGTATTAACACTACTCCCATGGCATAATCACTTACATTGGTTTCAATCTCAAATGGTTGCTATAAATGTAGCAATTTTATAACTAGGTATGTACTAATATTTAATTTCAAGGTCTCGAAGGATTTTTTCTTTTTACCTCCCCACTAAAAGACCTGCATAGTACTTGTCAAAGCATGTAAAGGAGATGCAATAAAATAAGAGTTAGCAATGAACTTCCTCCAATATTGAACTTCCCGCGGGAATCTCCTAACATCTATTACATTATTATATTTAGACCACTTCATATGGCTTCAACTTTAGAGGCATCAATTCTCAATTCACCACCCCCTACTATACATCCCAAATAAACTAAATATGTTTTCCCAAATTCACATTTTGACATGTTTAGGCACAATTTCTCCCTTTTCAAAACATCTACGACTTTCCTAACATGCTTTACATGATCTTCCCAACTTTTAATGAAAATAAATATATTATCTAGGTAGACTATTACAAAATCATCTATGAATGTCCTAAATACATCATTCATAACCCACATGAAATTAGTGGGAGAATTACAAATCCCCATAACGAGCCATTCAAATAAACCTTGTTTAATTTTAAAATTAGTTTTCCAAATATCATATTAAAAAATCCTTACTTGATGATAACTACTTCTTAAGTCTAACTTAGTGAAATAAGTTGCAGATTTTAATTGATCCAACAAATCATCAATATGAGGACAAGTGTAACAGTTCTTCACCATAATTTTGTTCAATTCCTGGAAATACACACACATTCTCTATGTATCGTCTTTCTTTGGTACCAACACAATGGGTGATCCACATGGATAAATACTTGGTGGGATCACTCCTTTCTCAAGAAAATACCAAACTTGCTTCTTTATTTCTTCATTCTCAAGCAATAATAACCTATACATGCCAATGTTAGGAAGAGGTACATCTTGTTGCATTTGAATCTCATGTTGTGTCTCTCTCATTGGAGATAATCCTTGTGGCTCCCGAACCAATTCATCATAGTTAGAAATAATCTTAACTAATTTATATTTATGTTTAGGATCACATCATTTGAAAGTTTTTGGATTTATCATCATCCTTAGCTTTTACAATCATGAGTACACAAATATTTCTTTCATTTACAAGCCTTTTCATTTGTCATGTAGTAACAAGAGACACATTACTCTTCTCATGATGTTCTCTTACAATATACTCAATTCCAGCCTTTTTAAGATGATACTTGTTCTCTTCCCAATAGAAGATATCTTTCATGTCATACAAACAAGGACTTTCTAGTGGAACATCAAGTTCTAATGGTTCATCACAGTTCTCCTGGAATCCGTCGATCGGGTGGTTGACCTACATTTGGAAATAGTCAGTCGATAGATCGACCATCCAAGCAATCAACTATGAGTTGGATGCATGAATAGTTGGGTCTAACATCCTTTGTCAAGTCAACGAGACAAGGCAAATTTGAAGGAATCAATTCTAACCAACGACAATTATATGTGGACAATATCTTCTCGATTCCAAGGAAGTTGATTAGATATTGAAGATATAAATAGCAGAATTGATGGGTCATTATTTTCATGTCAATATCGTTGTTATGTACAAGATTTCCAATATGCATTGTGATGTTCTGATCACAATGCGTTGTGCTTAGGTGTTGTCACAATGTCTTTAGACACCACCTTTTGTCTTGAAAATTATTTCTCTTCGATTATCTACAATTTTGTTTATTTGTTTTGTATTAGGTTACACCCAATCCCCAACATGGTATCATATTCAATGGTTTGAAACCTCACCTGTTATCTGCAAATCATGTTGAGTCTGATCTATTATGTGATCGAGTCTAGGATAGTGATGTGCATAATGTAACTTGTGGAAACAAATTTTATATGTCTAGATATCGAAGATGGATTCAAAGATTGATCATGTGATTATAAATGGATCAATATATCTAGTATGGGAACTAGACATGGAAACCATACTAAAGAGAAAAGGAGTGTGGTAGTATATGAATACTATGATTCCACATCCAACAGACAATTAGGAAAATTTTGTTGCTGATGGAAATAAGGATGAGGATGTAAGGGTCATCATGACCTATTTCTCACGAGATATTCATTTTCACATTAGTGGAATCAACTGCCCTCATCAAGTTTGGAATAATATCAAGTAGTTGTTTGACAGATTCGATGAAATCCACGTCATGCAATTGGAGAAATATTTTATCTCTCTTGATCCTCATTCTTTTGACATAATAGAGGATTATTTGGCACTTGTGAAGCAACTATAGTTGAAATTAGGTGAATGTGGAAAGTTTTTTTTTTTTTTTTTTTGTACATTTGGTTTACGACACTGAAGACTGGTACTCGCTACATCCACAGAACCCCCCTCCCCCCCTCCACACGCCCCCCCCTCCCCCCGAATTCCGTAAGATAACATGGTGAGGTTGAGAATTTTCATAATATTAGGGGCTCAACAACAAGAGAATCATATAGACCCATTTAAGGGCATCACATGTCACTTACAAGGAATTGAACCTAGGTGGGGAGGGTAAAAACCATTCCTCCCAACCACCCAAGGTACATAGTGGAAATAATTATTAGAAGAAATATGGACAACTCATCGAACCGATACCGATGAATTTAAGAACACCATTCGACATGTTCATTTTGAAAATTGCACCAACTATCAAGCACACAACGAAGATGGTAAGGATTACATGTTTGAAGATTTATTTGGCCTATTGATCACTGATCATCACATATTTATTGACGAAGGCAATCTTGGTGGTAAACATCAAGCCCACTTGCTCAAGGGAAAGGGAAAGTTGAATCACAACGAAAGAGGAAAGTTTGATACACCTATACAAAGACATGGATGCCTTGACCAAAAACCTAAAGGGAAGAAATATGCACCCTGTCAAAGTCAAAATAAGAAGACATGTCAGTACTATGGAAATACTAGACATGTGGAGAAGGTATAATATAAGAAGAGATATGATTTAGAGGAGAAGGTTAAATGCCTTGAAAGAGATGTGTCCATTTTTCATCAACCCACTGATAATTTCACCTTTCAAGTTGAAACTTCTCAAGCCTTGTTGTCTCATTCTACATAGAAAGAATGGGTAGTCGAATCTGGGTGCACTCATCACATGACTAAGGAAGCTTCCTTGTTCACCTCCTTAAATTAATCTAAGGAGAGGATGATTTATGTTGTTGATTGTTTTGCTCTTGATATTATTGGTCAGGGTGATGTTTCTTGTTGACATGGGAGAATTGTAGATATATATCATGTACCAAACCTCAGTTCCAATTTGTTGTCAGTTTCTCAGTTAACACAGATAGGTAAAATTGTGGAGTTTTGGCTAGATATGTTCTTTGTTCAATATTTGAATAAAGTTCAGTCGATTGTCATCAGACGGTTTCTCAACCTAGACAATTTTTATAAATTTTGTGACATGACTCGACCCAAATCTGAACTGACTGCTCTTATTTCTCACACATATGAGTGAAGTCAAACTTAGCATGAATGAATCATACACCTACATTTTTGAAGTCCACAGTTGATGGAAACTCAGAATATGATTGTTGGTTTACCTAAAGTTTTCCCCCATGATGGAGTCAGTAAAGGATGTGTGATTGGAAAGCATCATCAGGAACCTTTTGACTCCGACAAAGCGTGGTGAGCACAAAACCTCCTAGAGTTGGTTCACAATGATCTCTACTGCATAAATATACCTTCCCTAGAAGGTGCAAGGTATATATTGACTTTCATTGATGTTCTCTCTCATTTCACTTTGGTTTACTTTCTAAAGAATAAGAACCTTTTCTTTGAAAAGTTCAAAGAATTTAGACCCTTTGTTGAAAAGTAATGTGGCCGACCCATCAAGTGCCTGAGATCGGACAATGGTGGTGAGTATATAAATAAACCTTTTGAAGAAATCTTGGTTCGATTTGGTATTGACTTGAAGTGGTCAGTTCATCATACAACTCAACATAATGGCATTGCATAACACAAGAATCAAACGTTAGTTGAAATGGCTAGATGTATTTTTCAAGTCAAATATTTGTCTCCTCACTTCTGGGATGAAGTTGTCTATTGTGAAAACTATCTACTCAATCAAATATCGACTTGAGTTGTTCCTTTGGTGACTCCAGTAAAAATATGGTGTGGAAATAATCCCTCAGTTGGCCACCTCTGTGTGTTTGGATGTGTTGATCGGTATCATATTTATGATGATTGTAGAAAGAATTTGGATGCAAAGAGTCATGCTTGCATCATGATGGGCTACTCTAAAGATTTTAAATCCTATCGGTTGTTTAATCATGTCAAACAAAAAAACATTATCAGGCAAATTGTATGGTTTGATGAGGAGTATTTTGACATCCAGTTGTTGAAAACCTCCTCCAAATTATTATAGGATGATCAACTTGATGTTGTTTTCGACTCTCGTTCTCTTGTTCCATTTTTTAGTTCCTTCACCGGATAGTCGAACTCTATTTATGTTTCAACTCAACCTTCATCCTTCAATTCGATTAGTATAATGATATCTGTTTCAAATGGTTCACCATCTCCTTCGATTAAAATTGTTCTGACTTGTGATCGAACTTCTGCAGTGAACAACAATCCACCCCTTTCTTGTCTACCCAGATGGGCTGCCAAGACCATTGAAACTATTATACCTAGTGTTGGGGTCCTATAATTATAGGCGAATCGATTCTTCGACTGTTGATTTGGCGTTTCTCCCGTGATGACGAAGTCCTGGCTCAGGTGATTCCGTTTACTCCCTCCATTCTTGTCGCTCAATCCCCCATCACCTTATTGCATCCTTCATCTACGTTGTGCCCTCACTCCCTTGTCTTTTGTCAGCCTCCATTATCCCGCCACCTTCCCCTGTCCATAAGCAAACAGACTTGGGATAAATAAGAACAACAATAAAGTTAGTATAGGTTAAAATTGATTAATAAACAACTAGTTTAATAATTGATTAATTATTAATTAATTATTAATTAATCAATTATTAATTAAGTTAAAAATTTAGGTTAGTAATTAGTTAGTAATTAGGTTAGTGTTAATTAAATAAAATAAATCATAAAAATTAGCTATTAAAAACAAAACATATAAATAAACACAAAATATAAAACAAATATTAAAAAACATTCAAAAAACATCAAAAAACAAAAAGTAATAAAATATATTAAAAATTAAAAAAATATAATATAAAAAACAAACATTAATAAAAACAAAACAAAAAAAATAAAAAACAACATAACAATGTATAATCCTAAGTCTACCCATTCCCACTTACCTCACGTCACCCCCATCCCCCTTACATCACACTCCACTCACTCCCCATCCCCCTTACATCACACTCCACTCACCCCCCTCACACCTCACCCCTACGTCACCCTCCACTCCCCACCAAACTCCCACGCACCTTCATATACCC
>ML796852.1:270057-312506 GCA_009831015.1 Picea engelmannii
ATTAATTAATTATTAATTAATCAATTATTAATTAAGTTAAAAATTTAGGTTAGTAATTAGTTAGTAATTAGGTTAGTGTTAATTAAATAAAATAAATCATAAAAATTAGCTATTAAAAACAAAACATATAAATAAACACAAAATATAAAACAAATATTAAAAAACATTCAAAAAACATCAAAAAACAAAAAGTAATAAAATATATTAAAAATTAAAAAAATATAATATAAAAAACAAACATTAATAAAAACAAAACAAAAAAAATAAAAAACAACATAACAATGTATAATCCTAAGTCTACCCATTCCCACTTACCTCACGTCACCCCCATCCCCCTTACATCACACTCCACTCACTCCCCATCCCCCTTACATCACACTCCACTCACCCCCCTCACACCTCACCCCTACGTCACCCTCCACTCCCCACCAAACTCCCACGCACCTTCATATACCCCGCCCCCCATCCACCATACCATAAAAATAATCTACGCTCCATAAACTTTCCGGAGCCCCCCTCACCTTTCGAGCTTTAACGAGGGGGGGTCCGGAATGCCCATTAAACCCCAAGCTTGTTCCCATACATCACATTTAATAAAAATAAATACACGTCCCACAAAAATTCTGGACCCCCCCTCACCATCCGGAATTTAACGAGTGGGGGGGTCCGGAATACCACTCAACACAAAAAAACCACTTTTGCATATTTTTACCATTTTTGTCGGTTTTACTACGTCTTCTTCCGGAGGAGTTTCTGGGAAAACGGAGATGGATTTTGAAAATCCGAGAGAGGTTTTTTCTCATCACGTGATGAAGAACAAAAAACTCTCTCAGTTTTTTCATCAGAGTTACGAGAATGGAGAATAGAAGACATCTTTGAGGCCTATTTTTCCATATTTTCAATTTTCCGTTTCAGTCCCGATCTTGCAGGAGCTTTTACGGCCAGCTGGGGACGAATTTGGCGAAACCGAAGGATTTTTTTGTCCAGAACATGCCCATATACAATAACCTCTTTCATTTTTCACCCAGGTGTCATCATTGAAGAGAAAAACGCGTCTGTTCGGACTCCTGTTTCATAGAAAACCAGTCCGTTTTTCATGGCAGAAAGCTCCAAATTTTGTGGGAGTGGTGGCTATTTTTGGCCGAGGCAGTTAAACCGACTTCTGAAACTTATTGAGGATACCTAACCTATTTATTCAGATGATTTTAATGTAAAAGGGTTCGACTTGTGAGGTTCCTGGACTGGACTATGGGTTATGTATGACCAGAAGACCTTTTTCTTCTCTGTAATTTTGAGATGAGAAATCAGCAATGAACATGTTTTCTTTTACAGGATTCCTGTGTGGTGATATTGGTGGTGTTTTCCTCTGTTTGATGTTTTTCCTGTGATCATTATGCTTGTTTTCTGTTCTTATTATCAGAAGGAAAGTAATAGAAGCAGAATTTATCAGCAGATACTCTGCCTCTGAGCTTTTGATGATCTTTATGTTTTCTGCTAAAGCTTAGTTTAGGAATTCTTAGCTGCTCCTGTGCCTGGCTTTATCTCCCCCATTTCTTCCTCAAATCAATACCATTAAAACTCAATTCGATCCAATATTGCTGCTACCTTTCCCTGTGAAAGAACTTTGTCCAAATCTGAGAGTGAATCACCTTGTTTAAAGCGCAAACCCCATTTTCCCAATGGCCCTCCTTGTTGTTCCAAAACAATCATTTAAAAACCCTAACCCATGTTCTTCATAACTAGCCTAATACTTCTTCAAACAAATCTATATCAGACAGAGAGATCCCTCTATGAGTCTTGGAGGGCTAGATCCAAGACTCGAAGTGGTTTTGATGTTGCCTCTGTGACTGCCTCACAGCCTTGGACAAATTACAGAGTGCTAACACCTAGTGTCAATGATATTTATTCAGGACGAAAAACTCAAAGTCAAAAGAAACATGCCATAGTTGCATCCATGAGTCATGTACTTGAAACTTTTGATCATGTTACCTACTTAGATGCTCAATGTCAACTTGAATAGGAGCAGGCCATGCAAACAAAAATAGATTCTTTTTCAAAGAATCACACTTGGGAATTAGTTCCCCGAACATAAGGAAAGATTTTTGTGAAGTGTCGATGGGTCTACATGACCAAATTTACCTCTAAATGTGTTGTTGAGCATCATAAATATCGATTAGTTTTGAAGGTATTTTCTCAACAAGAAGGCATCGAATACACTACTACCTCTTCCCCCATTGCAAATATTAACTCAGTTTGACTAATTCTTTCTCTTGGTGCTCAATTTGGATGGTAGATCCATAAGATGGATGTGAAGAGTTCCTTTCTTCATGATGAACTATCTGAAGAAATTTTCATGGAACATCCTCCTGGATTTGTGATAGATTCTACCCTGGTTGTCAACTCAAGAAGTCTCTTTATGGTTTGAAGCAATCTCCTAGAGCTTGGTACGGTAAGATTGAAAATTTATTTCTTCAACTTGGTTTCAAACATTGTGAATTTGATCACAGCTTATATGTACTCCATACTCATGGAAACACTTTGATTATTGTTGTATATTTGGATGACCATGTCATAATTGACAATAACATTGATCCCATTCTTATATTGAAGAAGCAACTTGTTGACTCCTTTGACATGATAGATATTGGGATTCTACATTATTTTTGGGTCTTCAAGTATTACCATTTTCTGATGGTCTTTTCTTTTCTCAATCTACATATGTAATGGATATTTTGGCACATTTTAATATGGCTGATTGTAATCCCTGTGATACTCCTTTTAAATATGGGCTTAATCTAAAAAAAACTTGTCAAACTCCCCAAGTTGATGCTACACTCTATCGAAAACTGGTCGGAAGACTCACTTATCTTACTCATAGTCGACCTGTAATTTTATTTGTTGTTACTATGGCTTCCTTGGTTTATGTAGGATCCCTGATAAAGTCACTAGAAATCAATCAAATGAATTGTTCTCTATCTTAGGGGTACCACCCATTTTGGTATCCAATACTATCGAAGTTCAGATTTGTTGGTTGGATTCAACGACTCCAATTGAACTAGCAACAATTATGACTAGAAGTCCACTACTAGATATGTGTTTCACTTTAGTGATGGATTGTTGGTTTGTTCATTCAAGAAATATAAGGTAGTCTCATTGTTGGCTACAAAAGAAGAATATGATGTTGTCATTCATGTAGGTACATAGGTCATCTGGATTCACCAACTTATGGTTGAACTTGGATTTCATGTTTAGGCCTCGAATACAATCTACTCTGACAATCATAGTGCCATTCAAGTTGTTTTTAACCCTATTTCCCATAGTAAAATGAAGCATGTTGAGCTCCATTTTTACTATTTGAGACATTTGGTTCATGAGAACATTTTCTCTCTTGTATATTGCAGAACAAATGATCAGGTAGTTTATATATTTACCAAGCCTTCATCTAATATAGATTTATCGATCTCCATATGATACTTGGGCTTCATGAAGCTGCAATTATGAGGGGTGTCCTATAGACGTAATTTCACCTCCTGAATATCGAGAGTCATGTGTTGATGGGGAGGATGGGGAGGATGGGGAGGTGTTGGAACATCAAGTTTCGATGGTTCATCACACTTCTCCTGGAATTAGTCAGTCGGGGATCGACCTACATATGGAAATAGTCGGTCGAGTGATTGACCATATCTCTACATCAATCGGTCGAGTAGTCAACAAGCCTATCGATCGAACAATAATCCAACAGTCGAAGACAATCAGTCAGTGGATTGACTATCCAAGCAATCGACTATGAGTTTGATGCATGGACAGTTGGTTCAAGCATCATTGTCGAGCCGAATAGACAACACGAATTTGAAAGAGTCAATTCTAACCACCAACATTTATATATGGACAAGATCTTCCTAATTCCAAGGAATTTGGTTAGATATTGAAGCTATAAATAGCAGACCCGATGGGTCATTACTATCATTCCAATATCATTATTGTCTACAAGATGTCTAATATGCATTGTGATGTTATGATCACAATGTGTTGTGCTTAAGTGTTGTAACAATGTCTTTAGACACCACCTTTTGTCTTGAAAATTATTTCTCTTCTATTATCTACATTTATATTTATCTGTTTCATATCAGGTTACACCTAATCCCCAACACTTCACCCAAAAAAATCCACAAATATCAAGAGATATGTCATCTAATTCTACCTCATTTATGAATTTAGAGGAGATTGCAAATCTAAGATTCCATTGTTTAGATACATATAACTTAGCATATTCACATACCCATCCTAAAGGATATGGTTGGATGACGTTTAGTTTCAAGTTCCAATGTCTTAATAATTTGTTCATAAATAAGATTATCTTGCAAACCCCTATCAAATAGTGTATCAATATTTTCATGTTTTGAGATAACTCTAATATGGAATTATTTTCCTTTCATCATGCATAGTTTCATATTTTAAAGAATGAGTATTAGTGCTAGAACTAGCAGAAGAATATGTACCTTGTATTCCCATGGTTGTGATCTATGTTTCGTCACCTGAATCTGATCCAAGATATTGTTGGATTGTAGTTGTGGTATTCTTATTACCCTTCTTATTTATGAACCTCTTTGGTCTTAGTTCTAGATTGAGTTTCAAAAATTAGCCTCAACATGTCATTCGTTTTTGCAATGTGAACATGAAGGATTATCAACCTCTTTCTTCACTATGGTTGTTCATTTCATTTTACCATTTCTTTTGCACTTACCTTCAACTAGCAGAATTGATTTCTTTGAGAATTTGTCCTTGACATTATTTCCCATTGACTCGATATGAGTGGCTTGGACACAACCTTCATCAATATTAGTTGGATTAAACATGTAACACCCAATATTTGATCCCCTGATTAATTGTAATAATTCATGAGTAGCAATGGTATTATCTTAGCATAAAGATAATATTTCCATTCCATGGTAATGTGAACAATGTAAATGCATTAATTGTTTAATAAAGAAATCCAATAGTTGATTGACAAGTGGAGCACTAGTACTGGCCATGATACCATGAGAGGGAATAGTGAGGGGGCATATAAGGGGGGATTCAACATGCTAAGGGATCCATATAACATCATGATTTTCAAACCCCAAACTAGTAATGCATATCGTAAATGTAATGTATGGTCGAGATCCAAAACGATGTAATATGTAAATGATGTAAACTAAATATAATGAATAAAATGTATCACCAACTGCAGACGGACATAGACAAAGATTTGGGGCATACGTATCCAAAAGTGAGAGAAGGGTCTAATGGGGGGGAGATTTTACCCATGTCTATTAAACCAAAACCCATTTCTTATTTCTTTTTGAATTATCCTTACCATGAACCTTCCATTAGTTGTTGAGTGTTCTAGAGCCCAACCATTGAATTCTTGTAAGAGGGTGGGTGTGAGAGTCACATCCCATAGTTAGTGGGAGCATGGAGGATGAGTACAATCATATTGGGGAAGAGTGCAAGTCAAGCAAGCAAGGGAAAGAGAGAAAATTTGTATGGCTAAGGGACCAGAATTGCACATTCACGTTTTTGCATAGAGAATTGTTTTTACATTGATTTTTCTGGCTAGCAATGGGGTTTTGAGTGTTGGAGCTTGAAGGTAGTTGTTGTGGGAAATTTTGGTAGTTGTTTGAAGCTAAAAATTCATGGAGAAGGAGGTCATGTGCCTGGGAGTAATGTGTTTCTTGAAATTCGCCAAGGAAGCACACATTTTGTTGATGGGAAAATTCATGTTGCAACTGTAGAATTCTTGAGGTCCCAACAAGTATAATTCCTATCCAACCTATGTTGGAATCCCTACAGGGGAGTGGAAATTCCTGAGGGACTGTGAGCAGTCCAGGGGGATTCCATCCCTTTAGTTTTGTAGGTTGAGGGGAAGAGAGTTGATGGACTAGAATTAGCTGTGAGTTTCGACTGTGAGAGGAGGACATTAGCCCGCCTTAGGGACCATGTTATCTTGTGGAGTCATAGCCCTCCCTCTTAGGGGTGTCTTTCTATTAAGGACTGGAACAAAAAGGCTATGGTTGGGAGGAACATTTTTTCATCTACAACGGGTTGCATACTTTCATAAGATAAGTGTTCTATTTGTTGTGTTTATTTATGTTAAATGCTCATATAGTTGTTGTATAATTTAATCTGAGTTATTTGGGTTAAATTCTACGTGTTGTGAGAAGAATGATGCATTCAAATATCTATTTATGTGGTTGAATGTCATTGTATATTGTTTATTTTTTGTTGTGCACAGTTATAGCAGTTGAAATTACGTTTCTAATTAGCATAGACATTTGCATGAGTTTGAATGTTATGTTGTGTGTTATTTATGCATATAGATTTGGTATCATAAATTTTAATTTGGTCGTTTTAGTAGTGACGTGACCCAGCTAAGGGATGATTATGTTACAAAGTGGTATCAAATATTTTGGTTCAACATTGGACCTGTATGGACCAAGAACCAATGTGAATTTGGGAAACAAAATTGTCACGGATTTTGATCTGTGATTAATTTGGGGAAAAACGGTGATAACAAAGAGAAATCCCTAAATTTGTGAGAAAAATACAAGATATAATTGTCTCATAGTTTTGTAAGATGTTTAATGGCATCAATAGCCAAATTAAAGAGTTATATTTGACTTACAAGGTCAAAATTCACATTTTAATGGAGGTCGATAGAGCTAGGAAGAGTTTTAATAATCGACGGTCGAGATCGTGTTTTATCTCAAGATCAACAACCTAGATTCATTTTGATAAATTTAAAAATTTATAAGGATTTTAGAGGTTTCTAAGGTCTGGGAAATCAACGGCTAAGATTTGTTTCATCCATTTGGAAAAGGATCAAACCGATGACCAAGATTCATTTTCAAATGTTTCAAAGTGGATCAAATCAACGGTCTGGATTCATTTTCATCCATTGGGAGGTTAGGGAAGATCAACAATCAATATTCAATTCATAGTTTTGAGAAGTGGATCAGATCGAAGGTCGATATCATTTAGAATAATAGATCGACAACCTAGGTTAATCAAAGATTGGTCAAAAAGTGTTGGAGTTTGCCAAAGGAAAACGTTGACGGTTGATGGTCGATGGTTGGGTCAGCTGGATTGGAAAATTATTTTGGTTTCCAATGGAAGTTGCTGATGGCCGATGGGTGATGGTCGACTTGGCTGGATTGGAAAATTATTTTGGTTTCCAATAGAAGTCATCAACAGTCGACGGGCGATGGTCGGGTCGATTGGATTGGAAAATTATCTTGCTTGCCAATGGGAGTCGACGATGGTCAAGTCAGATGGATTGGAGAAGCGATTTTTTCACCTATGGAGATCATTGGTGGTCAATGGGAAAATGGTGGGGTGTCATTCGATTCTACGAGGTGTTCAAGTTGTCCAAGGGAAACGATCGATGGCTGATGAAGAAAAGAGGAAGATTACATGTCATGCCACGTCAACATCCACATGGTGGTCCACATCAAGAGTTACTACATCAACCAAGTTGATACATCAAGATGACATGTCATGCCACGTCAATAGTTTCCACTTCAACCAAGAGAAATGGTTTATGGTCGATGGTTGAGTCAACTGAATTGGAGAATTATTTTTTTCATTTAATAGAAATGATCAATGGTCGATGGGCCGATGATTAGGTCGATCGAACTGGAGAATTGTTTTTGTCAGTCATTAGAAACATATGATGGTCGATGGGCAGACGATCGGGTTGGCCAAATTGGATAATTTTTTTATCAGTTGACGGGGATCACTAACGGCCAATGGCCAATAGTTAGACTGTAATTTTTTTCCAAGAGAAATGACAGACGACCGATGGTCTATGATTGAGTGTTAGAGAGATTCGTGAACAAGTTTGGTTTGGTAGTGAGAATTGTCAATGGATATTGGATCAACGAATCAGATTTAACCCGATTTGAGATCAATGAATTAGATTTAAATGGATGTTATAATAGTAAAACAATCAATTTTTCTATGAAAATTTCCAAACTGTTTGGGTTTTTGAAGGTCATTAACTTATGGGGCGATTTCTAAACGACGTTTTTAAGCTATCAAAACCCATGAGAACATAGTATCTCAAGGTACACTACCAAGGTACACTATGTCTCTGCAGCGAAAATAAAATAACTCGGAGAGAGCTATCCAACGAGCTACTCCAGGCATAAAACAGAGCTCCTATGAGAAAGTTATAGTTGAAACAATTAAGGTAAAATTTTGGCACCAATTTACTTCCAGAGGGCATAACTCCTTGTTCAAAAGTTCGTTTGAGGCATAGGAGTAGTCTATGGAAATATTATGAAACATAGAAGAAAACCATGGAGCCATATTTGGGATTTGGGTACGTGAAAATGTGTAGAAAAATAAATAAGACACATGTAGCATACATGGATTAAACGGGAAAAAATAGTCAAAACTTCTCTAGACCATAACTTTCAGTTGAGAGCTCATAATTGAGCAAGCAAATAGTTGTTGGAAATGTATTGAGGAGGAGAAGACATATGTCTACCCATAATTTTAAATTGGGTGCTAAACTTTTCTTAGAAGTAATAAATAGATTTTTGTAGAAGTAAGAAAGTGGAAATTGCAACATGTAAATGTTGTAACTTTCCACTCAAAATTCAGAATGAGGCATGAGTATAACCGTTGGAGAGTTTTTTTGGAGAAGAATGTGTTTAAGGAGTCAGATTTTGACTCAGTGCATTGTTTTCTTCATAAATTAATGTGAAGAATAACATGTAATATAATTAATAAATATTTTTCAATAAGCTTAGTTCTAACAACAATGATTGCATGCACATTCTTGCAAAATTAGAGATACAGAAAATCAGAATTTAGTTCCTATATGAGAACTAGAAATATGGAGGATGCTCAAGGTTCCTACAACCATGAAGAATAAATCATAGATCTACATGTCAGCATGGGTAATGTTGAGATTGAATCTAATGGAAGAAGACACAGGAAAGACCCTGTAACTATGAGATGCCTGCAAATAGATCCAATAATGAAAGGATCATGAAATCGTAGGAGGAGATACTACAAATCATGAATATGTTGTAGAAGAAAGTCAATAAAGATTCGGGAGCAAAGCATGAAGCTATTGAAATTCAAGTGGAAGTATATATATCTCATGATAGGAGGAATGGTTATGGAGGATTTAGACAATCAAGGAGTATTAGCAAGAATCAACATCATCATTCCTCGAGACACTCGACCAGAAGATCATATGCATGTTCAAGGTCGACAAGAAGCCTAAGTATATCTCCTATCAGGAATCAAAGAAGGAGACATGGGTCAAAGAACTTGCAAGGGGATCTTAGGAAGATCAACCCACCATATGTTGATGGAGAAAACAAGAAAGGAGAAAATGCAGAAGCACGGTTGTTGAGAATGAGGAAATATTTACAATTACATGATTACTCATCGAATGCAGAAGCCATAATTTTAGTATTCCACCTTCAAGGAAAGGAATCTATATGGTGGGATTGACTGAAGAAATTTAATCACCTTGATGAGAAAAGAATTTCTTGGAAACAGTTCAAAAAATATTTTTCGGAACAATTCTTGTCAGAGCAATATTATGACAAGAAGATGCAATATTTATTTGAACTAAAACTTGGTAACATGACTATGGATGAATAGAAGAACAAGTTCTTGGAACTTCTCAGGTATGTGAGCTTCATCATAGATGAGAAGGTCAAAATTCAAAGATTCCTGAGTGGACCGTCATCCTTCTACAAGGATAAAGTTCAGTTTGATGAGCCCAAGAATTTAGAAGAATCCATAAGAAAGGCCAAATATTTGTATGATAAGAATAGAGGAAGGTTAAGTTTCCAAAGGGCCTAGGATTACAAGAATTAATAAAACATGGATCAAAGGAAGAAAGGATTCAATCCACCTTTCATAAGGAATAGTTCTCAAGAACATCAATAAGGGTAATCATCTTAAGGTGATCAGAAAATGATAGAGTCCTTAGGGAAGAGGCCAAGAAAGCAGCCCATAAAGTGTTGGGGTTGTGAAGGAGATCACATGTATAAATATTTTCCTCACCGAGGAGATAAGATGAAAACTATGCATAGCATCAAGCAATAGGAGACAGTAGAGGATCTGGGAAAAAAATGTCAAGGATATATGCCACCTTGTAAAATAGACAAGACGACTATCAATCCCACATGATCGAAGTGGAAGGTAAGATTGATAATCATCCCATAGTTATTTTATTTGATTCTGGAGCTAGTCATAGCTATCTAGATCCAAATATAGTTGAAATATTTAAATTGAAGAAATGTAAGCATGAAAAATCTTGGCCAGTTCAGCTAGTTACTGGAACCAAGAGAAGAGTTAATGAGATTTTTAAAGAATTCCCTATAAACATGAATGGAATTAACACTAAGGAAGATTTGAACATCATATCACTTGGGTCCTATGATTGCTTGATTTGTATGGATTGGCTACAAAAGCATTGTCTTGTTTTAGATTGTTATAACAAGGTTTTCACATGTCTTTATGATGAAGGGAATTCAAGGACAGTGCAAGGTATTCCAAGGCCTATATATGTCTGAGAGATTTCAGCATTGTAGCTAAAAAAAAGTTTTAGAAAAGGGTGTCAGATATATGCATCCCATATGGAAGAGACAATGAAGAATAAAGAGCCAACTATTTAATATTATCCAATCGTAAAGGAGTTTGAAGATGTGTTTGAAGAGTTTCCAGGATTTATCTATTGACTTAATTGCCGGAGCTTCCCTAGTGTCAAAAATTCCCTACAAAATGAACATGTCAGAGCTAAAAGAGTTGCAAATGAAACTAGAAGATTTATTAAAGAAAGGGTACATATTCCCAAGTGTTTATCCTTTGGGTGCCCCAGTTCTTTTTGTTAAGAAAAAAGACAGAATGTTGAGTTTGTGTATCAACTTCAGACAACTGAACAAAGTTACAGTCACGAATACGTATCATTTTCCAAGGATTCATGATATTTTTTATCAGCTGAATGGAGATAAGATATTCTCCAAGATCGACTTGAGGTCAGGATATCATCAAGTTAGAATCATAGAAGAAGATATTAGAAAAACACCCTTTCAGACAAGGTGTGGACACTATTAATTTTTGGTGGTGCCTTTTGGATTAACAATTGCACCCTCTACATTTATGTGTCCAATGAATGGGGTGATTAGAGATTTCCTGGACAAGTTTTTCATTGTATTCTTGGATGATATTCTCATCTATTCCAATATAAAGGAGGAACATGAGAAACATTTGAGGATGGTGCTAAAAGTGTTGAGAGAGCACCAATTGTATGCCAAATTGAGTAAATGCACTTTTTACCAAAAGAAAACCCATTCTTTGGGTCACTTTGTTTGAGAAGTTATCATAACAGTGGATTCAAAAAATATTGAAGCAATCAAGGGTTTTCTAGTGCCAACAAACATTTTAGAGGTTAGATCATTTATGGTTCTAGTTGGTTATTACAGGATATTCATTGCAGGATCCTCCAAAATTGCACACCCAATAAAATATTTGAAAAAGAAAGGAGTAAAGTTTGAATGGAGTGCTAAGTGTGAAGAGAATTACCAGTGCTTAAAGGATTTTCTAACCAATGCACCTATTTTAAATATTGCAGATCTAGATGAGGATTTTGTTGTGTACACAGATGCATGTGAGGAAGGGATTGGTGGATTCCTTATGAAAAATGGACATGTAATTTGTTAGGAGTACAGGAAATTGGAGCATGAAATAAATTATACCACACATGACTTAGATTTTGCAGCCATAGTACATGTTTAAGGATGTGGAGGAATTACCTCATGGGTAGAAAACTTGAATTAAGGACAAACCATATTGGTATGAAATATTTATTTGAACAACCAACACAAAATGCTAGACAAACTAGATGGATGGAGTTTCATAGTGAATACAAATTTGACATCAAACACATAAATGGAAAAGAGAACAAATTGGTTGATGCACTCAACAGGAGGGTGCATAAAATGCATGCTAAAACCATTAATATGTACAGGAAAAATTTAAGAGATATAATTCTAGAGGTTGCAACAATAGATCAACATTATGTGCAAGTTAAATAAAACTTACAACAAAATGATAGACAACAGAAATATAAGGATTACAAGATGGAAGAGAATGGAATCTTCTTATTTCGGAACAAATTTTATGTCCCCAATTCTCAGGAATTGAGAAATTTAGTTCTAAAGGAGATGCACAATGTGCCATATGTTGGACATATAGGATATAAACAAACTATTACAATTGTAAGAGGCCAATATTTTTGGCCTAGTATGAAGAAAAATGTCATTGATTATTTGGCTAGATGCATGGAGTGTTAGAAGTAAAAGTTGAGCACAAACATCCAATGGGATTGTTACAACCATTTCCCATTCATGAATGAAAATAGGATTTTTTTACTATATATTTCATTACCAAATTTCTTAGAAGAGAAAGGAAACATGATTCTATCATGGTAGTGGTGAACAAACTTATAAAGGTTGTACATTTCATTCATGTGAAAATAACTCATAAGGCAGCCAATATTGCAAAAACTTATATGAGATAAATTTCCAGGATACATGGTGTGCCTAAGGAAATAGTGTCGGACCGAGATCCCAAGTTCACTTCCAATTTTTGGAAGGAGTTGTTTAAAGAATTTGGGACTAATTTGAATTTCAGTACAACATATCACCCAGAGTCAGATAGGCAGACATAAAGGATTAATCGAATAATTGAGGATATGTTGAGAATGTATGTAATGGAAAAGCCTTCTAAGTGTGAAGACTATATCCATTTAGTTTATTTTTCTTACAATAATGGGTATAAAAAATCATTGAATATGATCCCATTTGAAGCAATGTATGGAAGAAAATGCAACACACCAGTAAGTTGGGAGAACCCAGCAGATAGAGCCGTGATTGGGCCAAAATTGTTAAAGGAAATGGAAGAACAAATGTAAAAATCAAACAGAATTTGAAAGTTACACAAGATCAATAGAAGATATATGCCGATAAAAATAGAACACATAGATAATTCAAAGTTGGAGAGCATGTGTTTTTAAAAGTTAAAGCCAAGAGAATCTCGTTGAAATTGGGAATTCTCCCAAAGTTGGCAGCAAGATATTGTGGGCCTTTTGAGATCTTAGAAAAGATAGGTCCAGTTGCATACATGCTATCATTACTTGCATCCATGAGAATTCATAATGTGTTCCATGTGTATTTATTAAAAAAAGTATGTACCTGATCCTAATCATGTGATTGATTGGAATGTGATCCAGGTAGAACACGAAGGGGATTTTTGGGTGGAACCAGTGCACATCTTAGACTGGAAAGTCAAAGTGCTCAGAAAAAATCCATCATCTTGGTAAAGGTTCAATGGACATGTTACGCTCTTGAAGACACTACATGGGAGCATGAGGAAGCCATGCGGGAATCATACCCTCAATGTTTTACAAATTTTGAAGAAAATTGAATGTACATTTGTACATAAGCGAATGAAGACTCCATTTTGGCAGATGAAGTTCCTAGAGCCATAACTATGAGATTCCTATCCAACGAATGTGGGGGTTGAGGGGAAAAGGGAGTTATTGGTTGGAATTGTTGTGTGAGTCATTAAGTTCCGGAATTATCAAATATTCCAATGTAATGTCTTTCTATATGTCAATATTTAAAATGTATGTTTATGTGCACTAAGGACATTGCAGTTTGTAGGGGGGGAATGTAGCATCCCCATTTTAAAACCCCAAAATAGAGATGTATATTGTAAATGTAATGTATTTCCAAGAGCCAAACCAATGTAATATGTAAATTATGTGAATATAATGAATAAAATGTATGGCCAGCTGCAGAAGGACACAGACGAAGATTTGGGGGATAAGTATCCACATGAAGAGAGGGAAGGGTCAAATGGGGGGGATATTTTACCTATGTATGTTAAACCAAATCCCATTTCTTATTTCTTTCTAAATTATCCTTTCCATGAACCTTCCATTAGTTGTTGATTTTTCTAGAGCTCAATCATTGAATTCATGTAAGAGGGTGGGTGTGAGAGTTACACCCCCTAGTGATTGAGAGAATGGGGGCTGATTACAATCAACTTGGGGAAGAGTGAAATTCAAGAAAGAAAGAGAAAGAGAATAAATTTGTATGGGTAAGGGACTAGAATTTTATATTCACGTTTTTGCATGAAGAGTTGTTTTTACATGGAATTGTTTGGCCAACAATGGGGTTCTGAGTGTTGAAGCTTGAAGGTAGTTGTTGTGGGAAATTTTGGCAAATGTTTGAAGCTGAAAATTCATGGAGAAGGAGGTAGTGTGCCTGGGAGTAACATGTTGTTTGAAATTCACCAAGGAAGCATGTGTTTTGTTTCTGGAAGAATTTGTGTTGCAGCTGTAGAATTCCTAAGGTCCCAACAAGTAGAATTCTTGTCCAACATGTGTTGGAAACCCTAGAGGGGAGTGGAAAGGCATGAGGGACTTGAGCAATGAAGGGGTGTTCCATCCCTTGGGTTGTGTAGGTTGAGGGGAAGATATTTGGTGGACTAGAATTATCTACAAGTTTCGACTATGAGAGGGGGACTTTAACCTGCCTTGAGGACCACTATCTCTTTTGGATTCATATCCCTAGCTCAGGGGTGTATTGCTATTGAGAAATGGAACAACAAGGCTATGGTTGGAAGGAACATTTTCCCTCTGCAGAGGGTTGCATACTTTCATAAGATAAGTGTTCTATTTGTTGTGTTTATTTATGTCAAATATTTATATGGTTGTTGTGCAATTTACACTGAGTTAACTAGGTTAAATTCTACTTGTTGTGAGTAGAATGTTATGATCCAAAATGCTCAAAATATCATAAAATTACATAATTACACACCATGTACAAAATGTCAACGTGGAGCATAACTCCAATATAGATAAGTTACACAATAACTCCTTAAAGAATAGGGGAACCCCCTCCAAATAACCCAATACCATTCATACTTCACAATTTCCCTCCCAATAATGAATACACAATCTCTTATATATATCTATTCACACTTGCACATGAGGCACCTTTATCATTAGGCCAACCCTATTACATTTTTTTTACACATTACATGTACATTTAGGCCCATATATGCCCCTCTTGGGGTCATATCATATAGATTTAGCCATATATATGCCCCTCTTGGGTCATAACATAGAATAATGCATTCAAATATCTATTTATGTAGTCAAATGTCACCGTATGTTTTTTAGTTGTTGTTGTCTATAGTTATAGTAGCTGCAATTATGTTTTTAAGTAGCATAGACCATTGCATGAGTTTGAATGTCATGTTGTGAGTTTTTTCCGCAAATAGATTTGGTATTAGAAATTTTAATTGGGTCATTTTAGCAGTGACATAACCCAGCTGGGAGTTGGGTACATTACAATCCCAGACCACCTTGCTAAATTATTTTGGGAACAATCAATTAATTCCCCTTTTCCTAAAATCAAAGAAAATATATTAATGAGAGGGGATTGGTATTTTAACAACCAACCACCCACAATGAATACATGTATGGAGGACTAGCTAAGAAAAATGAATTCTATCAGCGAAGGGTGCATACAGTACCCATCTCAATCACCAAGATTGAACCACAAGTTCTTTCTAATAGAAAGAAGAGGAGAAGAAATAGAGAACCTTATCAGGGAAAGAATGGAAAAGACGCATAGGTGCATGCTGGGAAATCTAGTCTGCGAGACTAAGTGAGGTTGAATGACTGAGAAAGAGAAGAGACATAGATGAAAGAGGAATGTGTAGAGAATTTTAGAGATTTCTCATAGTTGTGGGATAACCGATGAGAAAAGTAGAGCAAATAGGCAGAGCAAGAGAGCTCATGTGGATGGGTAGAGAACCTTGAACCCAACTCAAGTTGAGAGGGTCATGCGTTTGATGTTTTTTGGGTAATGGAAAAAAGTAATTCCAGCTAAGATAAGATGAGACAGTTTCTTGTGCTGAGATAATTCTAGTTGGGATGGCATATGATAAACCTTGTGGAGGCCCTAGTGATCTGAAAAGATTTTTTAAAGACTATGGTTGAGTTTTAAAACATGAGTTCATTAACCATTTAGGAATTGAAGAAAGAGGAAGAATTAATGATATAACATGGCAGCCATAATAAGAAATGCAGATATGAAATTAAGCACAAATAATCAGCAAACCATAACAACAAATTTGTTAATAGAGTTCAGCAAGATCGCCTATGTCTCTGGGCCTTTGTTTAAGTGAGTGAGGCTTTCTTATTTATATTAAATGATTCAAAAGTTCATCATAAAAGTGTCAAATGGATTAAAAAATGGTATGGATGTTTTCTTCTCGACGTCAATAATCCAACACAACTAGCGGCACTAAAAAAGGCTGAGCGTAGCTCCCGGAATTGGCCCGCAAAGTTCCTCTCCTCAATGGCTTCCCTACATAAAAATGTCTTTGGCTTCAAAATTATACAACATTTCTCATGTTCTGAACTTGTTTGGACTGTCAAAAACTTTTGGTTTATATATATTTTGAGTTGGGGGTCGAAATCCAAATCCCCCCCAACTTTCTGGCCTCATATTGGGCTCAGATCCCCTTCAGAGGGCCAAAAATCCTCAAAAATCACTAAAAATAAGCTAAAAATCCACTAAAATAATGTCAAAACCCAAAATTTGGCAAAACAATCTGCTTAATCCCCCAGTTAGAATGTGAACCCCCTTATGTGGTCATATGAGGGCCATGTGGCCTAGTGCTAAGGGGTGCACCTCCCTTAGCTAGAAAAGGTGCTTAAGTTTATATTTATGAAAAGTGAGTTTTTTCTCTAAAGTAATAATTCACCCTTTGTGGCTAGCTCATTGTGCTTAAGACATTTGAAGAGGCAGGTCATGGGATCAAATCCCATGTAGTCCAACAATGTAAATTTTACCTTTTTAAGGCCTTGATCATGGTGACATGTGGCACCCTTGGATTGGACCATGTGTCAGCCCATGGTTGGCCAATCTTTTGTCACATGGACTATCAAAACTTTGACACTTGTCATCATGAACCCGAACCCTTGCCACTTATCATGACCTAGTGATACCACATGTCATCACTTGATGGTTGCCACTTGTTGAATTTAGAATCTTCCACATGTCACATGCTGAAGATGCCGTGTGTCCCTTGACCAATTGATTTTTTACCTGTTTGACCCAAACTTCAGATTGCGATAACTTTTGCATACAGACTTCGTTTTTCGATCCGTTTGTGCCATCGAAAATCTTGCGATGAGCAATTCATGATCATGTAATTTTCTTGAGCATTTGAGAAATTTTATTTTTGAGCCTTTCAAGATCCAGTTGGATCACACCTCCCCACTAAGACCTTTTGGTCCTCCAAAAGGGTACTAACCAGTCATCAAGTGCGGGATAGGCCACCCCACTTGTTCTTTGTCTTTAAACTTTGGCCTGTGCACCTATCTCATCAAGATCAATTGCAAAACAATCATGACAACTGATCATAGCATATTGTTAGCCACTTGTACTCTTTCACATCTTACTGAAGCCACTACCATCCAGGTTGAACACATTAGCGATGATAACATCAGAAATATGACTGCAAATGAGCTAATATGTTTGTAGTGCTTGCACGACATTATCTTATCTTGAAGAAAAGTATGATTGAACTTCCATTCTACAACCATCTCATGTTCATGCTTAAGATCAATTGCTTGATTTGGCACAATTATATGTGTGTTTCTTGCAT
Organism: Picea engelmannii; assembly: GCA_009831015.1. NCBI lineage: Eukaryota > Viridiplantae > Streptophyta > Pinopsida > Pinales > Pinaceae > Picea > Picea engelmannii. The sequence goes on from ML796852.1 coordinate 287,818, forward strand.
ACTATGCCTTCCTTAATTGTTCCATTGTTTATAGAGATTGATTTGATTTTAAGTGATGAGCATGTACAACATATTCATTGCCTTCTTTGATTAAGTGATATTGATTATGTTCCCTGTAGAAGATTTCTTTGTGATCATACAAATAAGCACTGCCTAAGACCATTCCACATTCATTGAGTGGCACCACATCACACGTTACATCATCCACAAACTTTGATGAAATTGCAAACTTTAAAGTGCATTTCTTTGTTATGTGCAATTTATGATTGTTGCTTATCCATTTAAGTGAGTAAGGTTTATGATGCATCTGCGTGTTTAATCAAAATTGTTTAACCACTTCCTCTGAAATCAAGTTAGATTGAGATCCACTATATATCAATGTGTTGACCTTAGTATGCTTCGTTATGACCCTTATGTGAAACAATTTACTTATAGAATCATATCCATCACCAATTTTACCTTTCAAATGAACTTCTGTGATTTTAAACTCATCATCTGAATCTAATCCCAAGTATGTTGGTCGTGTTGCTGCTGCAATTGTTTGCCTCCCTTTCATTTATTTGAACCACTTTGATCTCTTCTCAGGATGCAATTTCCATCAATGGTCATCATCATGCCCTTATTTATTGTAATGCTTGCAAGAGAGCTTCTCTTCCTTTCTTGTCATTGAATTTGCTTTCTTGTCATTCTCCTTCCTTTTTTCCTCTTTTCTTGAAGACGATTCCCCTGATACACCAACTCATGTTTTCCCTGCCTTAATGTATGTTTATTGAACATAAAACTCATCAATATTAGTAGGTCCAAACATAAATACAGTGTTACAAATGTGTGCAGGTAAACCTCCTATATACTTCATAAGAGTTTCTTGGGTATGTAATGGAATGTCTAACATTAATTCCATCTTACAAATTTTATCTGTGTATTCTTGCATTGATTGTCCCTTTCTTAGTTTAAGACCTTTCCATTCAATTAAAGCCTTCTCTTTATAACCCAAAGGATAAAATTGTTTTCTAAGTGAAGAAACAAAACCTTGCCATGATGGAAATACATTACCCACTTGTTGCGTGCCATTTTGCAACTTGCTTTACTACCACATGAGTGTTGTGCCTGCAAGTCGAAGTGATGCAAATTTGATTTGAGTTGCCTCATCCTTGATTTGTTGCACACTGCAATAAACTTCCATCTGTCTGACCCAGTTATCATGCCTCTCTATATTGACTTCACCATCACACAAGGGTAATTCAAAATTCACATCAAGCTTAAGCAAAGGCATATCATGTTTATGTTTATGGGAATGTTTGCTTGCGGTGGATTTGGAACTTGTACTTGAAGAAGAATAAGTTGATGGAGAAGAAGGAGGTGAAGGAGGATTTTTAGGAGGATCCTCTCCTTCTTCACTTTTGACTTTTGAAGATTCACCTAGAATCGGTCTCTTCCGCTCCAAGTAATCATCATATAGAACCTTCATCATCTCCAACATGGTAAAGAAGGTCTTTCGAAACTCTATCTCGTCATGAGAAACTCCCTCTTCCGATGCCATATTATCACTTTGAGAAGTTCTCTTTCTCGATCCAATCTCAAGATTCTCTTCAAAAATCTCACCTTCACCATGATTCATATTTTCCCTGGTAATCATGTAAATTCAAAAACCAATCGTCAACCAACTCTGATACCACTTGATCCGAAAAGATCTTTTAAAGACTTTGGTTGAGTTTTAGAACATGAGTTCATTAACCATTTAGTAATTGAAGAAAGAGGAAGAATTAATGATATAACATGGAATCCATAATAAGAAATGGATATCTAAAATTAAGCAAAAATAATCATCAAACCATAACAAAAAAGTTGTTAACGGAGTTTGGCAATATCGCCTACGTCTCTGGGCCTTTGTCTCAGTGGGTGAGGCTTTCTTATTTATCTTAAATGCTTCAAAAGTACATAAGAAAAGTGTCAGATGGATTAAACATTGGTCTGGCTATGTTCTTCTCGACCTTAATAATCCAACACAACTAACAGCACTGAAAAAGGCTAATCTTAGCTCCTGGAATTGGCCCACAAAGTTCTTCTCCTCAATGGTTTCCTTGCATAAAAATGTCTTTGGCTTCACTATTCTACAACATTTCTCATTTTATGAATTGTTTGGACTATCAAAAACCTTTGGTTTATATATATTCTGAGTTGGGGGTCGAAATCCAACTCCCCCCCAACTTTTTGGCCTCAGATTGGGCTCAAATCCCCTTTAGAGGGCCAAAAATCCTCAAAAATCACTAAAAATCAGCTAAAAATCCACTAAAATAATGTCAAAAACCAAAATTTGGAAAAACTCTGCTTAAGCCCCTAGTTAGGGAACGCGCCCCCCTTTTGTGGTCATATGAGGGCCATGTGGCCTAGTGGTAAGGGGCGCACCTCTCTTAGCTGGAAAATGTGCTTAAGTTTATATTTCTGAAAAGTGGGTTTTTTCTCTAAAGTAGTAATTCGCCCTTTGTGGCTAGCTCATTGTGCTTAAGTCATTTGAAGAGGACGGTCATGGGATCGAATCCCATGCAGTCCAACAATGTAAATTTGACCTTTTTAAGGCCTTGATTAGGGTGAAATGTGACACCCTTGGATTGGACCATGTGTCAGCCCATGGTTGGCCAATCTTTTGCCATATGGACTATCAAAACTTTGACACTTGTCATGACCTAGTGATACCACATTTCATCACCTGATGGCTACCACTTGTCTAATTTAGAATCTTCCACGTGTCACATGCTGAATATGCCACATGTCCCTTGACCAGTTGAATTTTTACCTATTTGACCCAAACTTCAGATTGACATAACTTTTGCATACGATCTCTGTTTTTCGATCTGTTTGTGCCATCGAAAATCTTGCGACGAGAACTTCGCGATCATGTCATTTTATTGAGAATTTGAGACATTTGATTTTTGAGCTTTTCAAGATCCATTTGGATCACCTGGACATGGTGGGTATAGAGGGCTTCAACTAGTGGTTGTAGTGAAGGAGAGTGGCCTTCACACTATTATTTGTTTCTCTGAGAGACCGAATGTTCCCCTAGTGGTATCATGTATTGGCAAGAGGGTGTCCAATTGCAGAGAAGACTAGTGCATCTAAGCTTATGGTTGGGTGGAAAATCTCTCACCCTTAGTCATTTGGTTTGTTGACAACTTGTAATAGATAAGTTCCCTATGTGATCTCGTATATGCTTTGTAATATTATATGTAAATATGCATGCTTGTGTAATTAATAAAATTGTATATTTATGAGTTGAGAGTTTGATGATTTATGAGCATAATCTAAAATAAATGGAATTTGATTGTATTCATTGTGTGCTCTATATGCACTATATTATTTAATGGTTAATGTCTCCTACAAGATTGAAATGAATAGAAAGGTAAATCCATGCTCACATCCTTTACATGTTTAGTAATCTATCTTTCTAGTTATTTCATGTTGAGATTATAAGACAAGTATCTTAAAGTTTATAGCCAGAGTTCCTTAGTAATTCAAGGATGGCATGTGGAAGCATCGTTGTTGGCCAAGGAATTGAAGGGAGGTGTTAAGCTAGAAGTTGATTGCAGATGAATCCATGTAGTTAGGACCCTCTATTTTCTCTCAAAGTATTGAAATGTGATGCCTTGTGGAAGAAAACAAGATCTGGATCATTTATAAAGTTGTAGAGCCAACGGAGACAGAACGAGTCCTATATAGGATAAAGAAGAAAATTTGGATCTAGATATTCCTTGGTGCATGAACAGTTGATTTAAACCACATCGACAGAGGCTCGATAATGAAGCCTTGTGGTGGAATGAAGAGGGTGGAACCTTGATATAAGAAACCAATAGTATTGTGGATCCAGACTTTGGGTGAATAGGCGAGGTTAATGGAGTCGACATGAAATTTTAGACTCAACCATAATATGTACTATTAGATTAAATGGATCTCAACCCTTGGATCCTTTGAGAAGGCATATTTAGAAGGATCCGTTCGAGAATTCCAGTGGTGACTTTGTGTTTCCAAAGAGGTTAGTTTGAACGATCAACCATTGTGCATATTTGAGCCTGAAGGGATTAAGAGTCATTATATTAGACAGATCTTGGTCATCAGATCTGTTGGGACTCATAACCAAATGTCCCTAATAAAGGTTGTGTAGTATTAAAACCCATGGTGATCTGAATTTTTGATGAAGGAGATTACCCACTGTCTAATTCATTAGGTGAGCATGTTGTCTAAGAAGGGACAAATGTAGAAAATTATGCCACGTTAGAAAATGTTGTCATAAGTGCCATGTTATCTGAGTGACAAGTGGAATCTTGTCATTGGGTACACGTTAGCAAGGGTATATGAATTAAAGATCACCATGTGGAAGTTGGATATAGGTGGGACCCACAGTTGCCAATGGAAAGTGGAAAGAGGGATCAACCAAGTTCCAAGGGTAAATATTGGCCATGCATCGAGAATTGAGATTAGATCTCGATCGTCTGTCAAAGATAGAGAGTCAATAGATCCTGTTTGGGAGACCATTTTTGGAAGGCCTATTTTAGGAAATATTTTCAAAGAAGTGAGACTTAAGGAATGAATATGGTAGACTTGTGGGCTGTAGACTTTCGAGAACAATCGTGAAGCCAGGTAATATACCCTTTTGATGGGAAAATACCAATGGAACGGGATTGATAGCTTTGCAAGTTCCGAACTTCAGAAAGATCCATGAATGGGTTAAGTCAATATTCTATAGTGCGTCCAATATTACATGACGAGTCCACGTGGATTCCAATGGATTGATGATGTCCATGGAATGTATGAAATGGATCCACGTGGAGGCCATGTGGTCAATATGACATCATCATAAGGGGAATGCTCAAGGAACTTTAAAGGGGAATAAATTATTTCTTGGAGATCATACTTGGGCATCCTTATAGTCATTGGAAAGCTCTCGAAGAGAATATCCAACCTATGAACTTGGAATCAGAGTTAGGGTAATGGATAAGAAGAGAAATTTTGAACATCCCACCAACCTAATAAATCTTAGGGGGCCAAGTGTGTTACAGAGTGGTATCATAGTAGAGTTCAAACTCTAGGCCTGGATGGGCCAAAGGTGGACCACATGGACCAGAGTTTTTAATCCTGGTTTTTAAAATATGAGACTAAAGGGTTTAAGGAAAAGCACATATGCGAGATTTATGGAACAAATATTATGGCCTCGATATTGGATGGCCTAATCACCTAAAATTGAACATTGGTAACTACCCTTGGGTGTTGTTTGAGTTCCAAATAATGGACACAATTGTTGTTTTCATAACTATGATAGTTCCTATAAGCATGGATTGACTAAACCTTTTGCAACCATGATTGTTTCTTATGTAAAGGATGGAGCCTATGCAAACAATTCCTTGTGGTGGAGGAATTAATTGAGAAATTACTACGGTTAGACCATTTGGAATTGAATTTGAAGAGATATGTTGATGGATATCCATTTAGGTGTAAGTAAATGCATTTTGTGACCATAAGGGTTGTATGGAACCAGATTTGTGGAAGAGGTCACATGCTTGGAAAGTAGAAGTGTCAGGTCTCTTCCAAGAGAATTGGCACATGACTAAAATATGCAGAAAAGTATTGTTGAAGCTCAATAAAGGCCACAATCATGATGTCGAATGGTGAAGGAAATGGACAAGTAGTGCATCATGTTAATGAGGGGGAATCCATTAACTCATCTCTATATTTTATTATTTTCTTAACTATTGAAATTTTTTGTTATGTGTTGTTGATTTGGGGCATAATCCTCATAGAAAGGAACATAATGACAACTAGATTGCATATGCATTGGTATGAAAAATAATGAAATGCTAGGTGCATAAAGATATGTTTCAATTGCATATGAAAATGATGAACATAGACATAAAATGCATATAGACTTAGTGAGAAGTCTACATATATGAATTGTTATGATGAATATTATGATCAATGGTGATCAGGTAACTAGGAAAGGAAATGTTGGGGATGATGCATAGAACCTTGTGAGGATAAGGCTATGGAAAATAAGGTGTCGATCTTGAGTTGGGAAAGGAGTGCATCAACCTCCCCAAAACACCAATGGATTAGGTAACCTATATTCCCATAGTGATCAAATGATAAAAGGGAATATAGGTAAGGATTCCCATAGTTAAAGTTTGATGAATGAAAAGGATTGAGACATTAATGGTTAAGGATATAGGACTTGGCACTTGTTATAGACTAGGTAATGTTATGACTATCTAAGTGATTCATAACATATGGAATTATTTTTTAGCAAATATGTTATAGTGATATCTTGTTGGTTGTTGTCACTTGAAAGAGCATAGCATATCCATGAATATGCATTTTAGAATTGTCATGTGAATGACTATAAGAATGACATGGGAAATGTGTGAGAAGTGCACATGCATGCTAGTAGATATATGTGCATACACTTAAAAGCATGGTTTGAATGCATTATATGGATGTCTGGTGTGAATGGATGCATGAATAAGTGGACTGTGAAGAAAGAATAATGTTTGTTGTGTTATAGGAAGTTTTGTTGTTACTTAGTTGACCCTGTCTAGAATGGCCTGATTGTTTTGTTTGAACACTAGCTTGAAGAGGTTGTGCGTCATTCTTCAGAAAAGGACTAGTATGAAACATTGAAAGAGAGAGTGAGAAATAATGATCTATTGTTATGAAAGAAGGCAATATAATTGTGATTATTCCTTTAGAAATTTTATGTGAATTATTGTGAGAAAATTATAAGCTAAATGATTTTAAATAGAAGTGCATGAAAATGTTCTAGCTATAGTCATGTGCACACAATGCTAAAACTTATGATTGAGTGCATAGAGGTACTATGAGAATGTAATATAATAGAGTATATGCACATGTGTGCACATGTGGTTTGGATGCATAATGAGAATGTATGGTTATGATTTAATCTGAAATTATAGGTAAGCAACTAAAAGGATAGATTTATTACTAACTCTTAGAAATGAGATCATTCCAACTGTTGTTGGATAGTGCAACAAGGAAGTTGTATGTTGAGATAGTCCCATGTAAATGGAGCGTGGAAAGACTCTGTCGGGAGAACAAAACCATGCAAACTAATGACTATTGAGAATTAGGAAGTGGGATATACATCCTATAAGTATAGGAATATTGGATTATATTTTAAAATATAATGCATGTGTGGAAGACGGTTGGCCCTTGACCAAGTTTTGGAGAACCTTGGTCACATTTGACAAATTTTGGGACTTTCACAGGCTGGTCGAAGGTGGAGCGCAAGGCGAAGCGGAGATCGCAATATCTCATCCCCTTCTTAGGGAATTTTTGGGTTTAGGGTTTATGTAACGAGTATGGGATGTCGACCCATGGGTTTACCCATGTTTAGGCCCTTTTGTAATGTATAAATAGAAAGTTAGGCGATGTAAGAAAAGAGAGAGAGCTAGATGTGTAATGTGGTCGATGAGCTAAGTGCGAACAGTTGTGGATGTTGCATGCATATTGTGTGTTAAGAACTTGCAGAGCTAAGTGCAAGTGATTGTAAGAAGCTTGTGTGCAGATTGTAAGAAGGATTTGTGCTTAAACCTAGCTCGGGGAAGGAGGATCTCGCGAGGTGCGCATAGATCTCTTGTCCTATGCGGAGTGGGTTCTTGTGGCTCTGTGCTTGTAGAATATTGATAGAAGGCAATAAAGAAGAGAAGATTTGGTGGACGTAGCCCCACACTGGGGTAAACCACGTATATCCTGTGTTGTGGTTGCTTTTTGCACTATAGATGTTATGTTATTGATGTGATTTATGCTTAGTACAGTGATATATGTTAGAGGCATCTGATATAGTAGCTTAGTGCTTAGTAATGTGAATGAATGTTAGATCTGATATATTTATATATGATAAAGTGCTTGGATGTATTAGATCTTATTGAATATTGCGCTGCTCTGTAACTAGGGTTTCGACCTGCGATGTGAATAAGGGTTAAATACTGATGAATGTTAATTGTTAAGTGCTATGTTAAGTGTTGTAATCACATATCTGTGTCCCAGCTAGGTTTTAGAAACTTGAGTCCTACAACCACCCCTGCCTCTACCTCGGGTGAGACTTCATCTGCTTCGCAAGTGTTGCTGAAAGGGCCGGTAGTTAGGGTTTTGTTGGTGCGTTGTTGAAGTATTGAACCCTGGGTCTTCCCTTGTGCCAACAAAGACATGCAAATGATATTTCAATCATTTTAAATTCTATATGGTTAATGTGCAAGAATTCACTTTGTTGAAATTGAATTTATAAGATAACCTTGGTGTTTTTGATATTATGTTGCATTTAAGGAAGGAGGACTCTTTGAATGAGGAAAGGTCAAGATGAACTTGAATAGGACTACTCGAGGGAATGGAGCAGCCATACCTAGAAAGGGTCAAAATGCATAAAACATATGGATAAAGGGGTGGGGACACCTTTCACACTCTAAAACTCTGATTTTTTTAGCAAAGTTATATGATTTTAGAAGAAAGTATAGTTTGTGTAGATAAAAAAATCAATGCATACGTTTGAATGAGAAACTTGGTTAAATCCATAGTATGAAAATGACAAGAGGTTCAAGAAGAAAACTTAGCCATGTTGAGAATTACAGAATGTGTGCAATAATTAGAAGGGAGAATCCCTTGAACCCTTTCTTGTTGATTTATTTATATTTCTCCATAATGAAATATATATATATATATGTGTGTGTGTGTGTGTGTGTGTGATCATTTTATGCATAAGAATGTTGAGGGATGTCTAAAAGTAAAACAATTTAATGTGTCTATGTTTCACTCATGAACACATGAAAGATAATGGGGTAGAGTGCAGCTAGATATGCTAGGGCATATCTAAAAATGTTTGTTGATTCAAAAAATTCTAGGGCACTTCCATTATGATTTAGAATGACAATTGATATAATTATGATTATGATTTCTATGTGTAGAAAAGATTGGATTTATTGAGGAGATGGTTGCCAATGGTGGATAACCTCATGCAAAGGGAATAGATAAGAGGTTGATGATTGCAAGATTGATGAAGGGACCCTATGAGTTCCCACCAAGCACCATTGATGAGGTAATATCAAAAATTTTGTTGGAAGCTAGACATCTATAAAATGTATCATGCCAAAGTAGCATGTAATGTGAGAGGAATTGGGTAAGAATTCCTTCATAATTGTTTATATCTTGGTGATGTATCTATGATTAGGAATGATTGTTTCATGTCATTAATACCCAAGTAGGGTATAATTTAGGAAATAAAGTCTGAATGATAGAGGAGGAAACCTATGATAGGAAAATATGGGTTAGAATATTTGCAATGAATATGTGAAAAGATATGACATGTTTGCATTGGTTAACCATGGAAGAATGAATGACTCTTCTCATAAGTAGCATATATGTTAAGTGCATTGAGGGAATGCATGTGTATAGAAAAGGGAATTTATTGGACTTCCCTTTTGGAAGGAAAACCTTCCAGTATCACAAAAGAGGTGTGGGAATAGTAAAGGGAATAATTGGATAGCCATGAGTGTTAGCACTTTGGTTACTAATGAATGCATGAATGTATTTAAGTGAAATTTTCATTTCATGGTATGTTATATTGATTTTTCAAGTCATGATCAACTCAAGGCAGGAGACATACTCCTACTGTGACAATAAATGTCAATAAATATTTTCTATGTGGTGAGATGTTGGTTGAGTTTCCAACTCACCATGGTGGAATACCTAACATAAATGAATGGTATTCTAGAGGCAATGCAAGGATGCATTGTGTAGATATGGCCATGGGTATTGGCACAATGGGTTATTTTATTGATGATGTTTGATTACATTACGGAATTTTTTGTGTACTAGATAATGCATGTGTGAGGGATGATACCCTCATTCTATTTCATATGATTGATAGATAGAGGTGATGCAATTTTCAGTATGTACAACTTTGAAATCACTTTGTGAGACACTATAGGCATGTAATGAAGGTGTAATGTGTATGAGACACTAAAAATTTGTTTAGTTGTATGAAGGTTGAGAAATTGTAGGAAATATGGTCTTGGGTATGGAAATGGTGTAATTCCATGAGGAAGGACTATGCATGTTGTTGCAAGAGCCAAATCACTATGAGAAGAAAATCTCATAATGATTGTTGTTGAGATAGAAAGCATGGAAAGAGGCCACTATTGTGACATCAGGACCCTATGATATACCATGATCGCCATTGATATTGTTGTGTTGTGTTAGGGAAAGCCATAGGAACGTCTTGGATGTAACACTAAGAAAGTATCTATACTCTTCTTGTGTGAGGAAGCCTTGACAAGATAGATGGATCGCCCAAGAGATTGTGTAGCAGAGAAGGAGATGTTTGAACCTGGAAGGTGAGTGACTGCAAGGAAGAGGACACTTGGATAAATCATGTGATGAGCTAACTAGGATCATGAGCACATTGGGTATGTATAAAGGAAAACATTGAGTTGAGATCTAACCATGGAAGCCATATGGATGCAAATCCATGATTGCACACATAAGTATTGTGTTGAAAAGTATGTTTTAATCCATATTATGAATAGTTATGGATAGAAGAAGTTACAATATGCATGATGTTTGGTGATTGTTTTAGGAATGAGTTGAATTTCCAGAAGTTTGGAAGGGAATTTCCAGAAGTTTGGAAGGGACCAAACATTGTTGAAATACATTGTTGAAGCACTTGAAGGATGAAGACATGGTAGGTGTCACTGAGAGGAGAGAACATCGAGGACGGTGTTCCTTTGAAGGGGTAGGGGAATGTAACACCTCATTTTTTATCCCTTGATTAATTATAATAAATCATGATTAACAATGGTCATATCTTAGCATAGAGATAATATTACCATGCCATGGTAATCTCAACAATGTAAATGTATTAATTGTTTAATAAACAAAGCTAACCGACGAATGATGGGTGGAGCATTAGTAATGGTCAAGATACCATGAGATGGAATAGTGAGGGGGCATAGAGGGGGGGGTTCATCATGCTAAGGGATACCAAGCCACCTTACTGAATTATTTTTGGAATTTAGTTCATTCTTCTTTTCCTAAAATCAAAGTAATCCAGTTAATGAGAGGGGGTTGGTAGTTGAACAACCACCCACCCACAATGCATATAGGTATGGAGCACTGGATAGGAAAGTTGAATATTGTTAGCCAAAGGTGAAACAAGTACCCATCTCAATTACCAATATTGACCCATGATTTCCTTCTAACAAAAGGAAGAGAACAGATAGAAAACATTCTCAGGGAAGAATGGAAGAGACACACGAGTGTGTGGTAAGAAAGTAGGTCTAGGAGAATGAGTGGGGGAGAATGCTTGAGCAAGAGAATAGACATTGATGGAAGAGGAATGTGCAGAGAATGTTGGAAAGTGCTTAGAGTTGTGGGATACCCCGTGATTAGAGTAGAGAAGATAGGTAAATCAAGAGAGTTTGTGTGGATTGGAAGAGAAACCTGAACCCAACTTGAGATAAGAGGGTCACAAGTTTGATGCTTGTTGGGTAATGGAAAAAAGTAATTCCAGATAAGATAAGATGAGATAGTTCCTTGCGCTGAGATCATTCCAGTTGGGATAAAATATTAGAAACCTCGTGGAGGCCCTGGACATTGTGGGTATAGAGGGTTTCATCCAGTTGTTGCAATGAAGGAGAGTGGCCTTCACACTGTTAATTTGTTATCTAAGACATTGAATGTTCCCCTGGTGGTATCATGGCTTGGAACAGGGGTGGCTAGTTGCAGAGAATACTAGTGTCTTTAAGCCTATGGTTGGGTGGAAAATCACTCACCCTCACTTAGTTGGTTAGTTGATATCTTGTAATAGATAATTTCTCTATGTGCTCTAGTATATGCTATGTAATATATGTAAATATGCGTGCTTGTGTAATTAATATAATTTTATAGTTATGAGATGAGAGTTTAATGAGTTATGAGCATAGTCTAAAAGAGATGGAATTTGATTGCACACTCTGTGTGCTCTGTATGCATTGTATTCTTTAATGGTTAATGTATCCTAGAAGACTAAAATTAATGGAAAGGAAAATCAATGCTCACATCCTTTACATGTTCAATAATCTATCTTTCTGGTTATTTCATGTTGAGGGTATAAGACAAGTATCTTAAGTTTTATAGCTAGAGTTCCTGAGTAATTCATAGATGGCATGTGTAAGCACGGTTGTTGGTCAAGGAATTGAAGAAATATATTAAGTTGGAATATGATCATAGAGGAATCCATGTAGTCAGGACCCTTTATTTTGTCTCAAAGTCTTGCAATGGGATGCCTTGTGTAAAATCCCAATATTTGGATCATTTATCAAGTTACAAAGATGACGAAGAAAAGAAAAGTCATGTATAGGCTAAGGAAGAAAATTTGGATCTATATGTTCCTTGGTGCATGAAAATTTGATTGAAACCACGTCGATAGAGGCTCAACCTTTCAGTGGAACCAAGAGGGCGAAACCTTGATATAAGAACTCGATAGTCTTGCAGATCCATGCTTTAGTCGAAGAGGTGAGGTTAATGGTTGTGTAGTTTTAGACCTAGCCCTAATTTTAATCGTCATATTAGGGTCGGGTATAAAACTACACAACCATTAACCTCACCTCGTTGGATCCTTCGGGAAGGTGCATTCGAAAGGATTCATTCAAAAATTCTAGTGGTGACTTTGTTTTCCAAAGAGGTTAGTCTGATTGACTAACTGTCATGCATCCTTGATCCCAAAGTGTTTAAGAGACATTGTATTAGATAGATATCAACCATCATATCTATCAATACCAAATGGCCTAGACAATTTTCAAGCATTATTAAAACTCGTGGTGATATGAACCATTGATTGGGGCGATCACCCAATGTCCAATTCATCGAATGGGTATGTTTTCTAGAAGGGATAGATGTGGAAAATAATTCCATGTCAGAAAATGATATCGTAAGTTCCATGTCCATAGAGTGAAAGGTGGAGGCCTATCATTGGGTACACATCATCAAGGGAAGACAAATAAGAAATTTCCATGTGGTATTTGGGTACAGGTGGGACCCATAGTTGTTAATGGTAAGTGGCGAGAGGGATAAACCAAGTTCCAAGGGTACATATTGACCATGCGTCGGGCATTGAGGTTATATCTCTTTCATCCGTCAGAGATCAGTGATCGGGAGGGTCTATTTAGGAGACCATTTTCATAAGGCCAGGTTTGGGAAATATTTCCAAAGAAACGAGTCCAATAGACTTGTGGAAAATAATGCCATGTCAACAAATGGTGTCGGAAGTGCTATGTCCGTTGAGTTTCAGGTGGAGGCCCATCATTGGGTACAAATCAGTAATGAAAGACGAATCAAATATCGACATGTGGTAGTCAAGTATAGGTGGGACCCGTAATTTCCAATGGTAAGTGGCAGGAGGGATCAACCAAGTGCCAAGGGTAAATCTTGGCCATGCGTCGACCATTGAGATTAGATATCAATCATCCATCATAGATCATTGGTTAGGAGGGCCTATTTGGGAGACTATTTTCAGAAGGCCTAGTTCAAGAAATATTTCTAAAGAAGTGAGCCCGATGGAATGAGTTTGATAGACTTGTGGGTTGAAAAATTTCAGGAAGAATATTGAAGATGAATAATATGCCCTTTCGATGGGAAATGTCCAGAGGAGTGATCCCGATATATTTTTAGGTTTTATAATTCAAAAAGATCTGCAAATGGGTTAAGTCAACATTTTGTCAGTGTGTGTCTGATAGGCTTGCGGGAGATCATGTTTGGGATAATTTTATGTGATGGGTGAAGTCCAATGGAGGGAGTCTGACAGTGTTGTGGGATTTTCACATCGGGAAAAAACTAAGGAATGGTGTAGTGTGACATCCTGATGGGATTAATTCTATCATTTTGTGGGATTCAGACTTCAGGAAGTTCAATAGTCATGGCAAGTTATTTGTTCCAATTGGGGTTTTCTGATGGATACGAGTCTGATAGTCTTGCGGACTTCAAGATCTTGATGACATGTGCCCAATGGGTTAGCAACATGTCCACATTAGCTAGTGAGTACTTGATGTGTCCATGTGGATGTCAGTGGACTGATGACATTAGTGGAACATATGAAGTGGATCCACGTGGAGGCCATGTGGTCATGATGATGTCATCATAAGGGGAATTCCCAAGGAACTTTAAAGGGACATAATATGTCTCAAATAACTATGCATCCCACCAATATACTTCAAAAGCGTTTCTTTCATATAAATATGAATTCCCAATTTCAATGCCCTCTTTCTAAACTCTTGAGTATAGTCTTTCACATTGTGTCCTTTATTTTTCCTTAAATTATGTCAATTCATTATCGGTTTTTGCATATACCCTAAAGGATACAATTTCTTCTTTAATTCAACTATGAATTAGTACCAAGAAGATATCATTTTACCCTTCTTAAGAATATCTTCTTGAATCTTACTCTCTCACCAAATCATTGTTGTGCCCCCTAGTTGGAGAGCATCTAGTTGGACTTTTTCTTCTTCGTCCACAATTTTTTGAACCTTGCAATATGCTTCAATTTTCTTGATCCAATTATTCAATTTCTCTACATTGAGTTCTCCATTATACATTGGAAAAAAAAATTCACGTCCAATTTCAATGTAGCAAATTAGAATCAATTTCCTTTGGTTGTTTTTTCTATGGAATTGAAGATGAACTTGAACTTGAAGGAGAGGATGGATATGGAGGAGTTTTAGGAGGGTCACCAATTCCTTCTCCTTTACCTTGACTCAATCCTTATCTGTTCTTCTTTCGCTCCTTATATGATTCTTCCACCATGGTTTTCATATCCAAAAATGGTTGTCAAAACATGGCTTCAGATTTGAAGGGGTTCTCTTCCTTTGGATATTCCATTTATTTTCTTTGGAATGCACACCTCGGGCCAATCTCAATATTTTAATATTTAAGAAAACTTTCTACCCACTTGATATTAGATATGGTTAGCATTCAAACCCAACACTTGTGTAAATCCAAATCAACATGAGTTAATCCCTGATCAATAGCTCCAATACAAAACTTGATCTGAAACCAATTCCAAAGGATTCATTTTAAAAAACCCACTAATTTGGATTCTTATAAACAACTTCTCAACTTCCTGCAATAACATTTAAAATTGGCTTAATTAATTAAAATCGACATTTAAGGACTGAAACTTAAAACCAGAGTTGGAATAACACAACCAGAACTCAACAAATTGATATGGAATTCATCTATATGGGATACGTCTCTGGTTCCACTTCAATTGATGAACTAATCCATTTGGAAAGATGAAAAGTACATAATTTAACTTCTTTACATCAATAATTTCTTTCAATGTGAAAAAAACATAGGTTCAAAGGCTTTCCTATCCTCTCACTAATAGGGATTCCTCTTCGGATTCTTCTGCAAGACCTAAATTTGGATTTGAGATAGATATTCAACATGTTGAGAGGAGATATTAGTGGCTTCTTCATACTTCATGGGAAATTGGTCCCTGACAATAGTTGAAGTTGTTCTCCTTCTACGTCACCACCAATGATGGAAAGGTGGTTACCTCTTATGATGTCATTCCTATGAATTGTTTCTCCAACACTCCATTTATACAATAATATAGTGGCTTTTAAAGAGTATGCATTTCTATTGCATGCGGTTAATTATCTTTTGTTGGTGGAATTTAATGCATAATCATCTTCCAATTTGAGTCATTGGTTGGTGCAGATTGTGTCGGCGTTGTATTTCTTTAATTCTCCTCTCAAAAGAAACTTATGGATGGCCATACAACAAAGCTACATGTGTATCCTTCATTCCCATTATGGTATGACTATAATTTTCATATTGCATAATGGAATATGAAGTCGACCGATTTTACCAAACAAACCGAACAATATAAACATAAAACTAGAGTAAGAATAGCCATAAGATAACATACCTTTAAATGTTGTGGGATGTTATATTATTAATAAACTGACATTTTCTCATGATCATGCTTGTGGTTTCTCCAAAAACCCAAAAGATTCAATGGTCCAACCTGATGAGTGCACACTGGCATGAAAATATCGAGGATTTCAATTGGCTTTGCATTTGTCTCTACTCATATTATTTCCTATTACATTGGTGCTTAAACTACTAAACAATTGGAGATATAACATGTGACCAATAGTGCCCTTTCATGAATTTCATGAAATAATAAAATCATTCCTTCAATGAAACCATTGTTACTGGGTCTAAAATGAAACAACCTACATCTTGATAATGAACCTCCATAACCACTACCTCAACCAATGGTGTATCCTTTTTCCCACCCTCGCATTTGCAATTAATGCTAGGTATCGATCTCAATCTAATAGAGAGTAAACATCTACCACTAAGAAACCTTTCATGATGATCCACCTGTTGAGCTTATTCTTATACTGAGAGGCGGTGGGGTGGATCAATATATGATACTTTTTTCTTTATTTAACCATCCATCAATCTATAATTATATGAGAAACAATAATCACATATAAATTCAAATCACAATGCACAAAGTTTAATGTGGAAACCCTTGCAAGAGAAAACCACAAAAACTTATTTTTATAAATATCTATAGGCACCAACCTATTGTTACAAATATTGTAGGCACCAACCTACTATTACAAATATTGTAGGCACCAACCTACTGGAGACACCAATCTCCTTAGTTGAGCACCAACTTAGTAAGATGTAATCACCAACCTATTAGAAACACCAATCTCCTCAACTAAACACCAAATCAATAAGAAATGTGTAGACACCAATCCATGATATTCATAAACATAATACTTGTGACTTCACCTGCATGCTTCATTTAACATACAATCCTTCAATCCCTAGAAATCCTTATGGCATCATTCCTAGAACGTAATCACTAACGACAACATCCACTGATGGAAACATCCATTGAAGACAACATCCACTCACGACAACATCTACTCACGACAACATCACAACCTCGCTACAACATCACAACCTCATGGAAACATCACAACCTTATATCATACCTTGAGAAAAAGAAAGACCCAAAGAAATTTCCTTAGACTTCTCTTGCATGCCTATAGATCCCAAAGAGACACTTCAAAACCTTTAGTCTACATCATACTTGATATCTTGCTTGGTTTCTCTACAAATGAGAAATTCTATCATGTAATTATAGTAATTTTTTCCCCACTTTTCAGGTCGCCTTGTAAAGATTGGTTGAGACGACCTCAATTTTCCAGTTGGGTTGTTAGATGAAAAAAATTCATATTTCCTTAGTATTTGGGAGTTAGAGGGAATTCCATATACTATTGGAAATGTCTCAGAATAATATTTCCAACCATATAACTTGTGCTCCCATTTGAGTTAGGTATGTTGGGTAAAAATTCCTTCAAATATAGGGTATCTAAATTCATAAAAAATAATACTTTCAACAATCTCCATCTTGCAAACCTTTTATTGAAGATTTGTAGGCTTGTAATATTTGTCTTGGATATCTTGTAGGCACCCCATGTCTTTGACATCAATGACAAAAATATTTCCAACAATATCCCCCTTTTCCATTGATGACAACCCTTAGTCAATTTTGATACTCCCCCTATCTACAACTTTGTTTGTGTATGCAATTCTTCCTTTGCATGCAACTTCTCCCCCTTTGAAATCAATGGCAAATGGATTATCCCCCTGATCTTGTGCTTTCCTTTAACGATGAGATGATATGGATATTACTCCCATACAACATTTGTATCCTTAACTTTATCGAGTATGTATACATCTCTTGATGTTCTGTTTGCATTTTCCACTAATATTCCTAAAGCTACTTTCCTTATCTCACACCCTTTATAATTAAATGTGAGGTTGTAACCTTGATCACACATTTTGCTGAGACTTCGAAAATTATTCTTTAACCCTTCAACATACAAGAAATTGTGTGTCTTAGTATTTCCATTATCAAGACTAATAGTACCTTTTCCAACTATCCTTGTAGAATCCTTATTGCCAAAAGTAATACTACCTCCTTTTTCTTCCTTCAAGGTGAGAAACTTCGTCTAGTCCCCTAATCCGAAATTGATCTTTAAAGACTTGGCTAATTTTTAAGAATGAGTTCATTTACCAATTAGGAATTAATGAAAGAAGAAGAACTTAATGAAATATTATAGCAGCCATAATAAGAAATGCATATCATAATGTAAGCACATAGAACATCAAACCATAACAACAAAGTTGTTAACGGAGTTTGACAAGATTTCCTACGTCTCTGGGCCTTTGTCTCAGTGGGCGAGGCTTTCTTATTTTTCTTAAATTCTTCAAAAGTACATCAGAAAAGTGTCAGAAAGATTACAAACTAGTCTGGTTTTGTTTTTCTTGACCTCAATAATCCAACACAACCAACGACACTAAAAAAGGTTGAGCGCGGCTCCCAGAATTAGCCCGCAAAGTTCCCCTCCTTGATGGATTCCCTGCATAAAAATGGATTTGGATTTCAAATTCCTCAGCATTTCTCTTGTTTTGAACCTCTCTTTAATGCTACTAAGAACCCCTGGTTTATATATATTTGGAGTTGGTATCAACCTCCCAACTTCCTCCCAAGATCTGGCCTCAAATCAGGCTCCAAATCCCCCAATAATGGATAAAATCCATTAAAAACAAGCTGAAAATCAACAAGAAATCATAATATAAAGTTAAAAACCCATTTTTCCATCCAAAATTGGGCGTAGCCCCTTTTTATTTGGTCCCCTGGTCATATGGTGTTTCCACGTGGCCAAGCACTATGCATTGGCCCCTAACCTTCTGATCCATCCCAAAACTTCCAGTCGCATGGTCATATGCAGGGCCATGTGCCCTAGTCCTCCTCCACACACCTCTCTTTGGTTCTGGCTCCTGGTCCTTAGCCTCCTGGTTGCGTGGGGTGCCATATGGCCCTACGCTGGCCCCCAATAGCTGGGGCTTAGCCCACAAATCTGCGCCACCAGCAATTCAAAAGAATATCCAGTTATGTGTTTGCAAAATCACCACCTTCTCCCATGTGGCTAGCGCAATTGAGGTAGTCTGTTGGCGATGCGGAGGTCGAGGGATTGATCTCAACGAAGGTGGAAAACAAATATTTTACCCAGCCGACATTCACAAAATCCATGGTTCCAGGTGGTACCCTCTGATTGGGCCATGTGTCACCCCGTGATTCATCTGTATGGTATAGTCAACATCCATTCAGTTCACAGTCAGTTGCCACATCATCGTCGTACAACCATGTCACCTGTTCAGTCAGCTGCCACATCAACATCCATACTTTCCAGTCATCCTACCATGTCAACATCCATACAACCCAGTCACCCTGCCACATCATCATTCGTACAACTACATGTCGTCTGTACTACCATGTGTCAGCCTATCATTAGGCCACGTCATGTACGACTTGCCATGTGTCATCTGTACACTTTCACGTTTCAATTCCATACTGGTCCAACTCAACCCAAAAATGACAAAATCGAGTGACACGTATCACCTCTTGGTGCTACTATGTGTCCTATTGATGTCATGTCGATTTCACCTGTCGTACCATTGACATCAATAGTACATCATGTTGACTTTTATCAGTCTGACTTTTTGCATGTTTGGGAAATCAATCAGAATGCGATAAATTTTGCATACGGCGTCCATTTGTGAAAATAAATTATATGGCCGGAATCAGTGCGACGAATCGGAAGCAATGGCATTGGTTTCATCCGATTTTGAGAAATTTGATTTTTAGGCCTTCCTAGATCCATTTTGGATCATGCCTCCCCACTAAGACATTTTGGTTCTCCAAAAGGGTATTAACTAGTCATCAAGTGCGGGATAGGCCACCCCACTTGTCATTTGTCTTTAAACTCTATCTTGTGCACCTGTCTCATCAGGATCAATTGCAAAACAACCATGACAACTGACAACATATTACTATCCACTTGTACTCTTTCACATCTTACTGAAGCCACTACCATCCATGTTGAAAACATTAGCAGCGATAACATCATAAATATGACTACAAATGAGCTAATATGGTTGAAGTACTTGCACGACATTATCTTATATTGAAGAAAAGCATGATTGAAATTCCATACTACAACCATATCATGTTCATGCTTAAGATCAATAGCTTTATTTGGCACAATTAAAGGTGTGTTGCTGGCATAAAATGCCTTCCTTAATTGTTCCATTATTTGTAGAGATTGATTTTCTTTTATGTGATGAGCATGCACAGCATATTCATTGCCTTATTTAGTTAAGTGATATTGATTTTATTCCCTTTAGAATATTTCTTTGTGATCATACAAATAAGGGATACCTAAGACCATTCCACATTCATTTAGTGGAACCACATCACACGTTAACTCATCCACAAACTTTGATGAAATTGAAAACCTTAAAGTGCATTGCTTTGTTATGTGCAATTTATGATTGTTGCTTATCCATTTAAGTGAGTAAGGTGTATGATGTAGCTTAGTTGTCAATCCCAATTTTTTAACCACTTCCTCTAAAATCAAGTTAGATTGAGATCGATTATCTATCAAAGTGTCGATTTTAGTATGTTTCAATATCACCCTTATGTGAAAAATCTTACTTCTAGAATCATATCCATCACCAATTTTACCTGTCAAACCAACCGTTGTGATTTTAGTCTCATTACCTGAATCATATCCCAAGTCTATTGGTCGTGTTGTTGCATCTATTTTCCTCCCGTTCCTCTCTTTGAACCACTTCGGTCTCTTCTCTAGATGCAATTGCCAGCAATGGTCATCATCATGCCCTTCTTTCTTGCAATGCTTGCAAGAGAGCTTCTATTCCTTCCTTGTCGCTGAATTTTATTTCTTTCCATTCCCCTTCCTTTTTTCCTATTTCCTTGAAGACGATTCCCCTGACACACCAACTCTTTTTTTTCCTACTTCAATGTATGTTTCTTGAACAGAAACCTCATCAAGATTAGTAGGTCCAAACATAAATATAGTGTTACAAATATGTGCAGGTAAACCTCCTATATACTTC
Source organism: Picea engelmannii (assembly GCA_009831015.1). NCBI lineage: Eukaryota > Viridiplantae > Streptophyta > Pinopsida > Pinales > Pinaceae > Picea > Picea engelmannii. The sequence goes on from ML796852.1 coordinate 308,860, forward strand.
ATAAGATTTTCTTGAGTATCTAATGGAGTATTTAACATTAATTTCATCTTAAAAAATTCATTTGTGTATTCTTGCACCGTTTGTCCCTTTCTTAGTTTAAGACTTTGCCATTCAATTAAAGCCTTCTCTTTATAACCCAAAGGACAAAATTTCTTTCTAAGTGCAAAAACAAAATATTTCCATGATGGAAATACATTAGCATCTTGTTGCATGCCATTTTGCAACTTACTTTTCCACCAGATGAGTGTTGTGCCTTCAAGACGAAGCGATGACAACTTGATTTGAGTTGCCTCATCCTTGATTTTTTGCACACTGCAATAAAATTCCATCTGTATAACCCATTTATCAAGCCTCTCAACATTGACTCCACCATCATACATGGGAAATTCAAATTTCACAGCAAGCTTAAGTAAAGGCATATCATGTGTATGTTTATGGGAATGTTTTCTTGCGGTGGATTTTGAACTTGTATTTGAAGAAGAAGAAGAATATGATGGAGAAGGAGGAGGTGAAGGAAGAGGTTTAGGAGGATCCTATCCTTCTTCACTTTTGTCTTGTTTAGAATATTCCCCTTGGAAAGGCCTCTTCTGTTCCAAGTAATCCTCATATAATACATTTACCATCTCAGACATGGTGAATAAAGTCTTTTGAAACTCGACCTCATTCTGAGACATGACATCTTCCAATGCCATCTCCTCACTTTGAGAAGTCCTCTTTCTCGATCCAATCTCAGGATCCCCTTCTACAATCTCGCCTTCACCATGACTTAGTTTTTCCCTGGTAATCATGCAAAGTCAAAAGCCAACCATCAACCTGCTCTGATACTACTTGATCCGAAATAGATCTTTAAAGACTTGGCTAAGTTTTAAGCATGTGTTCATTTACCAATTAGGAATTAATGAAAGAAGAAGAAATTAATGAGATATTATAGCAACCATAATAAGAAATTAAGATCATAATGTAAGCACAAAGAACAAAAAACCATAATATCAAAGTTGTTAACGAAGTTTGACAATATTGCCTACGTCTCTGGGCCTTTGTCTCAGTGGGTGATGCTTTCTTATTTATCTTCAATTCTTCAAAATCACATCATAAAAGTGTCAAAAGGATTACAAACTAGTCTAGTTTTGTTTTTATTTACCTCAAGAATCCAACACAACTGACGACACTGAAAAAGGTTGAGCATAGCTCCCGGAATTGGCCTGCAACATTCCCCTCCTCAATGGATTCCCTGCATAAAATTCAAATTCCACATCATTTCTCATATTTTGAACCTCTCTTTAATGTTTCTAAGAACCCCTGTTTTATATATATGTGGATTTGGTATCAAACTCTCAACTTCCTCCCAATATATGGACTCAAATCGAGCTCCAAATCCCCCAATAATGGCTAAAATCCATTAAAAACAGGCTGAAAATCAACAAAAAATAATAATATAAAGTTAAAACCCATTTTTCCAGCCAAAATTGGGCGCAACCCCTTTTGATATGGGCCCTTGGTAATATGGTTCTTCCATGTGGCCAAGTGTTATGCGTTGCCCCCTAACCTTCCGATCTAGCCCAAAAATTACGGTCGCATGGTCATATGTAGGGCCATGTGCCCTAGTCCTTAGTGTCCATGCACCTCCACCCAGTTCTGACTCCTGGTCCTTACCCCCCTGGTCACGTGGGGTACCATATGGCCCTACGTTGGCCCCCACCAAGCAAGGCTTATCCCACAAATATGTACCACCAACAATTCAAAATAATATCCGGCCACATGTTTTCACAAGAACCACCTTCACCCATGTGTCTAGCGCAGTTGAGGTAGTCCATTGGTGATGCGGAGGTCAGGGGTTCGAGCCCAAAAAAGGTGGAAAAAAAATATTTTACCCAACCAACATTGGAAAAATGCAAGGTGCCACATGGCACCCTTTTATTGGGCCACTTGTCGCCCTGTGATTCATCCGTACGGTACAGTCAGCATCCAGTCAATGCACAGTCAGCTGCCATGTCACCATTGTACAACCACGTCACATGTCCAGTCAGCTGCCACATTAACATCCATACTGCCCATGTTGGAGTTACTTCACACACACCTAGGATTTATTTTTCCTAAGGTTATTCCTTGTTTATTAGTCATAATTAGTCATTATCCAGTCTCCTATATTTTAGGGGAGAATGTTCCACTTGGAGAATATTCTCTTTCAGTTGACACTTTAGTTTGACTAGTTGATTTGAGTTTAGATGTTGTATTGGTTTTGTCACCATGCAATATTGGGATCATCACCAACTCACTACTCTTTGTTCAGTCAGTTAACTGAAGACTAGTTGACTAGTTAACTTAGCTAGGTGGCAGTTCACGCCCGTAACTGCCTGAGAGACTAGACTAGGTGGCAGTTTACTCTTGTAACTGCTGGTGTGTGTCCAGATCAATCTAGACCACCACTATGGCTCATTAGTTACTCATGTATCCTATATCTATTGTAAATTATTCACTCTTTGAGTGTGGAATACGGTTAATGAGAATTCTTCTATTCTTTCTCTCTTGCTTCTTCTTTATCAATTTTTCTTTGCAAATGTGTGTGGTATTTTCTAGCTAGATCTATTCTGTGCAGGCTCAACACATTTACATGGTATCAGAGCCAATGGAATGCTAAGCAAAAGCTACACCAAATCATTTTTTGCAGGTACAAAAGATCGAAGACAACAAAAAGATGGATTATTCACTGGAAATACTTCTCACGCCTCATAACTATTTGGAATGGAAGTAAAAAAATTTGCTTCATCTTATATGTAGAGGCTTGTACCAAATTACTATGGCAATGGAAGTAGAGCCCGATTCTGCTGATGAGAAAAATGACTTTCTCAATAGACAAGATATGGCCATAGGAAGTATCAGCATGTATGTTTCTCCCGAACTTTTCCATCAAGTATATAAAGAATCAAAAGGATCAACTCCAAATGAATTATGGACCAGATTGAAGGTTCTATTTGGGAATAAATAATATTGTGAAGATTTCATGCAGGAGGTCGAACAGATAGAGCCAGAAGAGAAGTCATCAGAAGATCAAGCCTCTTATTATGAAGAGTAATCTACAAACATTTTTGCAGAAATTAGTATTCCAATAATTGAAGATGATGTCTAATCCATTTCAGATTTATTTTCTGAAATTCATGTGGAAGATATATGGCATGCATCTCAGGAGACACATGTAGACACTTTTGCATGCATGTCAGGAGACAAAAAGAGAGCTGCGTAAATCAGACTCCATTATGATATTTTCTGAGCACAATTTGCAGAAATAAATTGGATATTTGAATTCCTCTCGGGAAAATATCCAATTTCAAAAACAAAATTGTCTGAAATGGAGTCCGAGAACTGAAGTTATGATCATTTCAAAATCAACAAAATTTCAACGTTTTTTCAGAAACAGCCGCACGGTTTTCAAAATTTCATCCAAAATTTATTTGGATATTTTTCATTACAAGAAGATAAAATGGATATGTGTGGACATCTCAATGGTTCATATACTTCATCAGATCCATGTAGACATCTACATCTTCAACAAAATCTTCAACGAGAACAAACTTGCACAGTTGTGAGGTCTTCTTGGAGTGAAGGACACAGTTGCTTAGCAACTGCTTTTTGTTCCTTCTCTTTTTCTA
>ML796852.1:312556-325858 GCA_009831015.1 Picea engelmannii
CTTTCAGTTGACACTTCAGTTTGACTAGTTGAGTTGAGTTTAGATATTGCATTGGTTTTGTCACCATGCAACATTGGGATCATCACCAACTCACTACTCTTTGTTCAGTCAGTTAACTGAAGACTAGTTGACTAGTTAACTCAACTAGGTGGCATTTCACTCCCGTAATTTCCTGAGAGACTAGACTAGGTGGCAGTTTACTCTTGTAACTGTTGGTGTGTGTCCAGATCAATCTAGACCACCACTATGGCTCATTAGTTACTCATGTATCCTATATCTATTGTAAATTATTCACTCTTTGAGTGTGGAATATGGTTAATGAGAATTCTTCCATTCTTTATCTCTTTCTTCTTCTTTCTCAATTTCTCTTTGCAAATGTGTGTGGTATTTTCTAGATAGATCTATTATGTGCAGGTTCAACACATTTACAACCCAGTCATCCTACCACGTCAGCATCCGTACAACCCAGTCACCCTGCCACATCAACATCCGTACAACCACCTGTCTTTCGTACTTCCATGTGTCATCATGCCATTGGGCCACATCATGTATGGCCTGCCATGTGTCATCCATACACTGACACATGTCAATTCCTTACTGGTCCAACTCAGCTCGAAAACACCAAAATCAAGTGGCACATGTCACCTCCTGGTGTTTCCATGTGTCATGATGATCTCATCATGATGTCATGTTGACGTCACTTGTCATACTGCTGATTTCAACAATACGACATGTTGAATTTGACCAATTTGACTTTTTTCATGTTTGGGAAATTGATCAGAACACGATAACGTTTGCATACGACGTCCATTTTCAAAAACCAATTATATGGCCAGAATCAGCGCGACGAGCCGAACACAATGGAGTTGGTTTTGTTTGATTCTAAGAAATTTCATTTTTAGGCCTTCCTGGATCCATTTTGGATCATCCCCTATCAAGTGTTTTGAACAACCACTTTCAATGTACCATTGGTTCCCTTCATTTGAACATAAAGTGCAAGTCCACATTCTTCCTTCTTTGGTTCTTCTTGCTTTCTTTTCCACACCCTGGTATGTTCTTCTTTATTCTTGGTAAGAGCATATTCTTCCTTGTTTTTTTTAGGAGACTTTGTTATGTTGCTTCTACAGTCACATGTTATGTGTCTGTAGTTATTGCACTTATAACATTCAATATTAAGTAGAGGAGAAAATGAATTGTAGTTTCTATTAGCAAACCCATGAGAACTTCTGGTGTTGTTTCTCACATAATCATCATGTGAGGTTTTGTAAGAACCTATATTTCTATCTCTCACATGATCACTTCTTGCATAAGCTCTACAATATATTGCTTTACGACCAAAATTATTGCAAGAAAAAACAATAACCAAGAAAGAGATTTTTGTACCGGTTTGTGAAAGGTCTTCATGGTGGAACAACTCTTTTGAAATCTTTCTTTTTGTTCTTGTGAGAAGAATCAAGTTTTTGATGGTGATCATTTCCTTTCATGTTGTTGCTTTCATTATTGGTGGACCCTTTGAGAATATTAGCATAGATTTTAGGATTTTCTTCATTTTATTTTCCCGATGGCATTGTGACTTTAATTCTTGCATCTCCCTCGGTGGTATTTTTTTTATTGACGTAGCCGAGAATTTTCTTGATGAATGGTGACCTTTGGAAACTGAGAATATTATCTAATGTTTCAATACTCATTCCAAACTTCAAGCTTCTATTCAAGTGATCAATTGTTTTCTCTAGTTCCTTTCTTAAGGAAACTATTTCATCTTCTAGCTTCTTGCAATTTTCTTCCTTTTCTTTCAGTTGGCGTCTCGCCACTTCTTCTATCCTATTTTCCTATTTTAGTTGAGGATGATAAATATCTTCTCTGTTTCTTCAAGATCGTGATCCTTCTTTTAATGATTATGCAATTTCTTCTTCTGTTTTTTTTCCTTTCCCTAAGTCTGTCTATTTCTTCGAAGGAACTAATGATTTATTCTTCAAGCTTCACTTACCCATCAATGTCTTCTTCTTGTTCTTCTATTTTTCTTTCTTATTTTCTTCACTTTATTTATCGATATAATTTGTATCCATGTCCATGAAAAGCAAATCTTCTTTTTCAATATCAGAAACATATCCATCACTTTCTTCAAACGAGCTACTATACTCTCTACAGTAAATAATCTTCTTCTTAGTATATTTTCCTCTTTTGTGTTTATAAGATTTGTTTCTATTGTTATGTTCTTATTTGACATTGTTTTCCTCATCATCACTATCTTCCCTTTTATCATATGGACATTTAGCAACAAAATTCCCTACTCTACCACAATTAAAACATATGAAGGGTAGCTTACCTTTGTGTTTACCAGATCCTCTTTTTATCTTTCTCACAAATAATGTTTCTTCTGTATTTGATTCATGGCTAGAACAATCACAAAATTTGTGTCCTTTAGTCTTCTTTGATGCTTTGAAATTTGCTTCCTTCCATGTTTTCGTTTCTTTTTCTATCTTCATCTCATATGTAGTGAGAATCCCATGTATCATTAGTTTCTCCTTATCCTTCATTTCTTTAATGTCATAGACCTTGGCATCATATATTAAGTGGAGAGACCTTATCACTTTTTGCACAATCATTGATTCTTCAACCTCTTCACCAAGTCCTCTAATGGTGTTGGCAACTTCATCCACCCAAAGAAAATAAGCTGCAACATTTTCTTCATCTTCCATTTTCAAACTCTTTAATTGTCTTTTATGAGTTTGTAGCTTTGCTTCTTCACCTTTTCATTAACTTCATAGATGTTTTGAAGTTTGTCCCAAATATATTTTTCTGATTTACGATGCATCACCTTGAAAAATTGTGATTCTTATAGACCACTCAATATAGCATTCATGGATTTTACATTATGTTCACTAGGATTCTTCCCAGCCGCATCTATTGGTGGGGTTGTTGGGGATGTATAACCATTCACGATTAATTTCCAAATATACAAACCAAGAGCCATTAGATAATTCCATGTCTTCACACTTCAAAATGCATATTTTTTTCCATCAAACAACAGACCCTTGTTTGTGAAGAAACATTCTTGACTAGCCAAGTGTGCTCCTGAGATCTACTTTCTAGTGGTTAGACTGTTTATGAAGGAACCTGCTCTGATACCAATTGTTGATATTATTCTTATATTGAGAGAGAGGGGAGGTGAATTAGTATACGATACATTTTACTTTATTTAACCATTCATTGATATATCATTAGTTGAGAAACACTAATCACATATAAACTCAAATCACAATGCACAGAGTTTAACGTAGAAACCCTTGTGGGAGAAAACCACAAAAAATCATCTTTATAAATGTATATAGGCACCAGCCTACTATCACAAATATTGTAGGCACCAAACTACTATTACAAATATTGTAGGAACCAACCTACTGGAGACACCAATCTCGTTAGTTGACCACCAACTTAGCAAGATGTAAGCACCAACCTACTTAATACACCAATCTCCTCAATTGAGAACCAACTCAATAAGATATGTGTAGACACCAATCCATGATATCCATACATAGAATAATTCTAAATTCACTTTCATGCTTCATTCCAAAAACAATCCTTTAAACCCTAGCAAGCATCATGACATTATTCCTAGAATGTAATTACTAACAACAACATCGACTAACGACAACATCCATTGTCGACAACATCCACTGACGACAAAACCCACTCAGTACAAAATATACTCATGGAAACATCACAACCTTACTGCAACATCACAACCTCCTAGCAGTGCACATGGAAGCATCACAACCTCATGTCAACATCACAACCTTATAACATACCTTGAGAATAAGAAAGACCCAAAGAAAGTCCCTTAGACTTTTATTGCACACCTATAGATCCCAAAGAGACACCCCAACACCTTTAACACACCTCAGACTTGATCTCTTGCTCGGTTTCTCTAAAAAATTTAAATTCTATCTTGTATTCATTGTAATTGTATCCCCACTTTCTGAGTCGGCCTGTAAAGACTGGTTGAGCCGACCTTAATTTTCTTGTTGGGTTGTCGAATGGAAAACATTGTATCTCCTCATCCATAGGGATTTATAGGGAATTCCATATACCATTGGAAAGGTATCAAAATAATATTTCAAAACATATAACTTATGCTCCCATTTTAGTTAAGTATGTACCTGGTGAAATCATGAAGATGGGTGTCTATTTTGCTTGTTTTATGAGAAAAAAAAACTATATTTTCACAAGTTCTTCAACTTTCGGTTTACAAAAGTATTTTTTTTATTTAGAATTTCACTTTACAGTAAAATCAAAACTTGTGAAGAATTTTGTTAGCTTTCTACTAACTATTTTCCAAATTATTTTATTGAGATTTGATATGTCAATTTAGCAATTGTTTCAGAGTATGTTCCTTAAAAATGAAAGGAATGATAATGATTTATGTTTTCCCCCAACAATGTATCTATTATTAAACTTTTGTTTTTGACAAACTAAATATACTGCAACAATCTACAGAGACTTTGTTTTCTTATGACTATAATTTTGAATTTAACAGATGAATATTATAATTTCTAGAATTTTTTGAAGTTGACCAAGCTGAAATAGTTGCAGATTTTAAACACATGTTTTCCCCCACCTTTTATCTATCTTAGTTTTTACTTAAAAGTAAAATATAAAAATACCCTTTTGAAGAGAACAGTTTAAGGATTGTGAATATAATTTTTTCTAAATTTCCCACTGTGTATTTTTAGAGATATGGATATTTCATTTCATTGAATAATAATGTCACTTGAAAATATTATGCAGTGATTTTTTTATAAAATTAAATAAAATTAGATAAAAATAATGAAAATGAAAACAAATTATATCCATAGAAATCAAATTCAATTTTGCAAATGTTGGTATCAATTTTGAAACTAAATTCTGAGTATTTGCAGGAGTCTGCAACCTCCAAAGTTCAAGTAAGAAGGAGGGAATTCGAAGGTTCCTACAAACAGTCTCATTCTCAAGTTTTTGGCTGAAAGAAAATTTCGGTCGAAAAGCATTTTGTTTGGTCGAAATATATTTTTCTAATTGAATCCGTAGAAAATAGACAGATTCCTCATTTTTTGGCTGAACATTGGGTTTTCAACCGAAAGATGGGTGAGAGAATTCCATCTGTCAGGAAAAAAAATGAAGGGACGCGTCGTTTCATTTCAATTGGTGCCAAATCTTATAAATACGCTTTCAGCCGAACCAATTTAACACAATTCACTCTCTCGTTTCATGGTTTTACATATGTGGAGCCCCTAAGAAAAAGTTTGAATCATCTTTTTTGTTGTTTTGAACAAGGTGGTTGATGTTTTGAATGAAAAAAAAAATTGTATATTGAAGGCATTGTCGAACATAAAATTCTTGATATTTTCTTTTATAATTTTTTTGATAACGAAGTTTTTCTGAGACTATTTTGAAATGTTAATTTTTTTTTTTTTTAATTACAGATAACTATACTCATGGGAAAAAAAAGTTTGTGCAATAGAAAATTGATCACACTCGAGACAAAACTCGTCATAACGAACAAAGGAAAGAGCATATTGGAGAAAGAAATGAGAACGTGAAAATATTGAAGAAATAAGCGATGATGATGTAAATAGAGATTTTCAACAAGAAGAAGTCCAACCAGGTATATGCATGTACATATTGTCTATATTAAAAGTATAGAATCATTTATTTAAATTATTGTTTAAAATATAATTGATTGTAATTCTGATTTGATGCTTTTCAAAAAACATAAATAGATTTTCCTCATAACGTCGATGAATTAGTTGAAACCGAAATTGAAGCACAAGTTGAATCACCTGTTGGTATGTACATAAATCTAGATAAGATAAGATGAACATTTGGATATAGTTTAGTGAATTTATGTTTGGATTTTGTTTTTTAATATAAACTTTAAATTGAAATATCCAGAAGAATTTATCGACATTGATGATAAAATATTAGAAAATGTTGATACTAACAAATTTGTGAAGAAATAAGTTAATCATTATATAAGATATCGTGTTATGAATATGTATAATACTTTTTTCAAAGATGAATCAATAATAGTACAAGCTCAACTTTTACTCTGTCTAATAAAGTCAAGAAAGTTAAAAGAAGCTACATCATTATTGGGTATTCAAAAGTCGACAAAAGTTACAAAGGTGAAACATAATGTATTTGAAAATATAACTAGTGTATTAAAAGCTTTTGGAAAATCTCGAAAAAAAAAAATGTCAGTGTTGCATGTAGAGTGATACAAACATCAGTTGTTTCATCAAGCAATATAAAATATCGTTTGACACAACACATGGAAAAAATGATGGGAACCTCAACAAAACATTGTACAAACATAGAAAATTTCGGTTGCAAATAGATGCAAATGATGAACTTGCTTGTTGGACAGTTATTTATAGACAACCCTACAAAGGTAGACTTGTAGAAAATGTTAAAGGATTGGCCCGTAATTGTTGGTTGACAAAATATTTTGTTTCACCACATACAAGGGATGTGTTGCGATGAAGAATAGCATGAAAACAATATGAAGAACATCCAAAACATATATTGTCAATGACACAAAAAGAATTGTTCAATAAGTTCAAAGAAGAGCACAAAAAAGTTGAAATTTCCATCAATACATTTGTGCAACAAAGACCATGGTTTGTTAGACCCATCATTGTTCGTGACACTTGTTGTTGTTTTTGTTATCATGTGGAATTCAAGTTATATTACTACACTTTTCTTGATTTGGTAAAATTTTATGGCCAAGTTCACCTCCTCCTTCCAAATTTTGTGCTTTTATATCTGAAATTCTATGTGAAAGAGAAGGTGATGAATTATTTTACCAAAACAAATGTGTTGGTGGAATGAAATATGATCGTTGTGGAAATGTAATTTTTTTTTAACTCAAAGTATCTTATCGATATGAATGATCAATCATTTTCTAATATAACATTCAATTGGAAGAGATATGAATATATCAGCATCATGGCTCCACATTCTTCAAATGTTATTTCCAAAAGGATTGATTTGAAAGTAGATAAAATCTGCGTGACATATTTTTTGAAGAAGTTTGAGGAAACAATTTATAAATACACCAAGCATTCACATAGAGATCAATGGAAAGACCTACAATTCAAACAATCTTGTGAAGTGTTTTCACCAAGGACAATTTTGTCTGTACTTTATTTTGCAGAGAATTACACATTCACTGCACAAAAAGAAATACAGAGTGAATATTATCATTCTGATCAAATCATTATATTTTTCCACGTTCTATATAGACATGCTCAACAAAGTCTTGATAACAAAGAAAGCACCAATGACAATCAGCATGTTATTAAAGAATATCACTTTTATATAAGTGATGATTGAGCACACGATACACATTATGTACAACATTATTTTGATAAATTTTATGATTCATTAAAAGAACGTGGGATCGGATTTGATCAACATTGGATATGGTCAGATGGATGTGCACATCGGCTCAAATCTTCACGATCATTCTATTGGTTGTGTCGTCTTCATAAGAAATCAAACATTACACATTGTTGAAATTTTTTTGAGACTGGTCATGGAAAAGGAGAGCACAACAGTGCAGAGGCATGTGTAAAACGAACACTTTGAAGGTATCAGATGAACCCTCATGCCAATTGATTTGAATCCATTGATCAAGTTGTTGAATGGTGCAAAATGGCGCTAAGACATGAAAATAATCCATCAAGAGATGTGCACAGGTGTGTGTATATACATGTTACACATGTACACAAGATATTTTTATTCAAGTGTTCAAATTTATATGATCTTCAATAATTTTCTTGATAGATTTCAAGTTAACAAGTTCTTGTCTTGTGCAGGTTTTTTTGGTATGTTGGAATCCAATATGTAAATAGATCAATCCCATATGAATCTGGTACAATACATGGGACACGAAAAGTGCATTCAATTAAAGAAAAACGCTATCAAAATGTGTTTGCATTTAATAGAAGAAATGAATCTTGTTTTTGTTCAGTTTGCATAGAGGACAAATAATCCATAGAGATTTGCGAAAACGAAAATGCGGAATATGTTAAAGCTTGGAGACATAGCGAGCTTAATATAAAAGGGAAAATTCCACTTGCAAGCTTAGAGGAGATGCAATCAAATGAAACTATAGTGTTAGTTGATGGCGATTTTTTTTTATCTTATTAGAGAAGGCAATTTTTATGTTTAAATATTTAAACAACTTGTATATGTACTTTTAAGTTGGATATATAAAATTTGTATATATAGTAGATTCAAGTTTAATAGCACGTGCATGTGTACTAATCTAACACGAACTACTTGTTGGAACATATTGAATTATTTGCAGGAGATGTCTTTGTCATGGTTGCACCTGTAGACAACTCTAAAAACATGAAATATTATTTGATGTGATGCACAGAACAAAAGATGAGTTTATTAGAATATTTTGATGATAACAGTTTTATATATGAAAGAGAATTCATCGTATTGAAAGGCAATTTTTTTCAAGAAACCCATCAAACCGATACTCATTTTCACTTTCAAGACTATCAATTGGATGTCATAAGTTGTCAATATAGTCATTTGGTATGTGTATCGCACATAAATTTAATAGAAGTTCAATCAAGAAAATAAACAAAAGTTAGAAAATGGAAAATGGAAAATGTCCAAAGCCAATCATGAACGAATAATTGAAGATGGCATACCATTACAATTTCTTTAAACAAATGACATACATTCCAAAATTCATATTTTGCATTGAAATTACACGTATTTATGAATATCTAGGATTCTGGAATCATTTGGTTTAGTTTACTTCATGGTCCATTCAAATAAGGAACTATATTTTTGATGAATTATAAAGTTTATCGAGCCTTATTTACAATATGAGGGAAGAACCTATAGATTGTATAGAGAACCTAAAATGACCTATACTTTTGTTGATTATACGAATCCTACAAATTATCCATCGTATACACAAATCCTTTAATGCATCACCAATACTACATAAATGATTTGCGTTCATTATTTCCAATGATTGAAATGATTTTCCATATGAAGAGGATAACTTCATATCAGAACTAGGACCCATTTCCATGTCATTATAAGGGACTATTGATGGCTTAGAAAAACTTTTACTAAATGTAGTACCTTTCGTAAAATCATCCCCCTCTATATTAATATCTCTAGGAATAATATAATTCTACAAATAAAAAATAACACCATCTACTAAGGCTTGGTTTGTTGCATTTAGATTTCCAATTTTTTAATTGAATTTGGAGTATCTTGAGAATTCAAGGTAGTGTATGATTAACATCCTAATTAAAAATTTTAAAGACATCCTAAAAAGTGTCAATTTTAATTATGAAATTGTGAATTTTGATTCCAAAAGTGTTGATATATTAAATTGATACAATGTGCATTTAGATTTCAATATCTTGAAGCAAATCAAACAAAATTGAAATTATGAGCTACTTGAAAAATGTGTATGATGAACCTAACACTACTTATATTCTACACATTAACATAGTTTTCATTAAGTTTGATTGAAAAACTTAAGTTGAAAAAGAATGTAATTTTGTGACCTGATAACAAAAAGTAAAAAATAACACCATCTACTAAGGATTGGTTTGTTGCATTTAGATTTTCATTTTTTTAATTGAATTTGGAGTATATTGAGAATTCAAGGTAGTTTATGATTAACATCCTAATTAAAAAATTTAAAGACATCCTAAAAAGTATCAATTTTAATTATGAAATTGTGAATTTTAATTCCAAAAGTGTTGATATATTAAATTGTACAATGTCCATTTAGATTTCAATATCTTGAAGCAAATCAAACAAAATTGAAATTTATCAAACAAAAATGAAATTATGAGCTACTTGACAAATATGTATGATGAACCTAACACTACTTATATTCTACACATTAAACATAGTTTTCATTAAGTTTGATTGAAAAAACTTAAGTTGAAAAAGAATGTGATTTTGTGCCCTGATAACAAAGTTGGGAGTTTACTCAATGTAGACCTTGTATTGTGGATGGTGTGTTGGAGTTACTTCACAAACACCTAGGATTTTTTTTTCCTAAGGTTTTTCCTTGTTTATTAGTCATAATTAGTCATTATCTAGTCTCCTATATTTTAGGGGAGAATATTCCACCTGGAGATCATTCTCTTCAGTTGACACTGCAGTTTGACTAGTTGAGTTGAGTCTAGATGTTGCATTGGTTTTGCCACCATGCAACATTGGGATCATCACCATGCTAATGCACACTTGCCTTGGTTTTGCCACCATGCAACATTGGGATCATCACCATGCTAATGCACACTTGCCTTGGTTTCATCACCATACTGGCACATTACCCTTGATTCCTTGATCTACTCCTCACTACACTATGTTCTAGTCAGTTAACTGAAGACTGGTTGACTAGTTAACTCGGCTAGGTGGAAGTTCACTCCTGTAACTTCTTGAAAGACTAGACTAGGTGGCAGTTCACTCATGTAATTGTTGGTGTGTGTCCATATCATTATAGAACACCACTATGGCACATTGGTTCTCCTCCAGTGCGCATTGATTAGGTTATCCAGAGTATATCATGTGTAAATTACTCATTATTCATTACGGTTAATGAGAATTCTTCCATTCTTTCTCTCTTGCTTCTTCTTTCTCAATTTATCTCTGTAAATGTGTGTGGTATTTTCTAGCTAGATATATTTTGTGCAAGTTCAACACATTTACATGGTATTAGATCCGACAGACTTCATCCATAGAAAAATCCAAGTACTTAAATCGGATGGATGAAGCATTCAGAACAATTTGCAGTCGTATTTCTCGCTATCACCTTTGTCACATACCTTCTTGTAAGACTATCAATGAAGCCTGGACCACCTTGGAAGGGATCTTTGGAAAAAATGATGAGATGAGAGGACACATGATGGAAGTGGAATTGCTCACATTGGATCCAAAAATATTTAACAATATCCAATATTTCTTTACAAAATTCAAGGATTTATTGTCGCAACTCAAAGCTTGCGAGGTTGATAAATCTGAGGAGAAAAAAAATGGTTCTCACCATTCTCTCCAAACTTGGTCCTGAATTATCTATATTCGTATCCACATTCCATTCTTTTATATTCGCCTCTGGATCCACCTAGAAGATGCCTTCTCTTGAGGACTTTATCGAGTCCCTGACACAAGAGAAAACCAAGCTCATCAACATGGGAAAAATCAAAGGCCCAAAGGCACATGCACTCACAGTGCAAGATGGCAGCCATAAATATTAGAAATCTAAAAATAAAGACAAAAGGAAATCTCATGCACATCTGAAGAAGGAAGGGTACATAAAACCCTTCACTGATGCCTCTGGATCCAAAGGGGAAAAGGGAAGAAAAAGGGAGAAATGCATGTATTGTCACAAAGGATTCCATCCAGAATCCGCATGCATGCAAAAAAAAATAGATATAATGTCTCAAATACTTCAGCAAAAAAACCTTTGAGATTGCATCCCAGAGGGTGCCAAGAAGAAGAAGCCAGAATATTAGAATCCCAAGAAAGGCAATTCTAGCCATGCCTTGATTTCCATCAACTCCTCTCTCGATGCTTGGATCGTAGATTCAGGAGCATCAAATCACATGGCTGCCTCAAAAGAAGTATATTATTCATTGTATGCATGCAAAGGTCCTTCTATTCTGATGGGGGACAACTCTTCTGTCGAATTCACTGGCAAAAGAAGGATTGAACTCACCAACAAAAGCTTCGAGAATGTGTTGCATGTTCCCAAACTTTCCATCAACCTTCTCTTTGTGTATTAGATGACGAATTTTGGAAATAGAAATAAATTCATATTCACACCAAATTTCATGGACATTTATGACATGCAAACCAACTCTAGGGTTGTTACCGGTGAGGTAAATCATCAGTCTAAATTGTATACATTTCCTGAATTCATTGAACTTGATTATGCTTTACTGCTTACTCATGCTGATGAAAGTTGTAGGGTATGGCAAGAAAGGTTTGGACATTTGAATTTCAGATACATGCAACAACTTAGAAAGCAAATATTGGTTGATGGTCTACCAGACATCCATTTCTCCAAGGGAGTATGTGAGGGATGTGTTCTCGGAAATCACCCTCAAGAGAAATTCGACAAAGGAAAGTCTCAGAGAGCTTCTGTGCCTTTAGATCTGATCCACAGTGACCTTATGGGTTCTTTTCTGCATCCATATATCATCAAAGAGAAGTTTTTTCTCATTTTTGTTGATGATTTCTCACGTTTTACATGTATTTACTTTCTTAGGAAAAAATTTGAGGTCTTTCAACACCTCAAAGATTTCAAATTATTGGTTGAGACATAGTTCGGAAAGAAGATCAAATTCCTTCAAACTTATAAAGGGGGAGAGTATGTTAATCATGAGATCCATAATCTTTGTCATGAGGTAGGGATTCAGTTTCAACACACAAATCCCTATACTCCGCAGCAAAACGAAGTTGATGAGCGAAAAAATAGATCTCTAAAGGAGATGGCATCTTGCATGTTGCATGCAAAGTCACTACCATAGAGACTATGGGCCGAAGCACTTAATTGTGAAACATACATCCAAAACATATCTCTCCATAGATCTGTCAATGATAAGACCCCCTACGAGGCTTGGAGCAACCTCAAACCGGAAGTGACCCACTTTTTTATTTTTGGTTCACGTGCATGGGCCCAGATTCCCTCTTAAAAGAGGAAGGCACCTGATCCATAGAGCACTGAGTGTATTTTTGTTGGATACCCCGACGATGTTGACGCAACCCTGCCCTCACTGGCGCGGTCGCTCCACCAGGACCTCTTCTCACTTAGGCCCGAAGGGTCCAAGCCCTTCCTATTCCCCTCGGGAATGATGTACCCACAGATATACTTCCGCACGATTCTCCCTTCGGGACTCGAGAGATCGGACCTCGCGATATCGCGAGTCTCACAGCCTTGTTCCTTTAACTCTTCAAACCCCGATCCCCGATCTCCAATAGTCAACGGTCAACGTTCGGGTATCGGACTTTTCTCTATCGGGATATCGGAGGATGAAGGGCAGTGAGATACTTACCCTTCGAAACCCCGAACACCGATATTCCGAGATGATTCCACGTGTCTCCCCCTGACTTCCGGGTCCCCCTGTCTCCCAGCTGGCATCCTCCACTGGGTGATTCTTCCATTTCACCAGGTACTCAAAATATTGCTTCCTCCTGGTCTTCTTACCTGCTCGCTTATCCAGTATGCACTCCATCTGAGGTTTCTGTGCAACTGGTAACTGCTTC
>ML796852.1:357740-370493 GCA_009831015.1 Picea engelmannii
TAAGATTGATCCCTCAAAAGTTGAGGTTATTTTAAATTGGCCAACACCTATGAATGTAACTGAAGTAAGAAGCTTCATGGGAGCAACACGGTATTGGAGGAAGTTTATTGCAAACTTCTCTCTTATTGCAGCGCCTTTACATGATTTAACAAGTGTGAAAAGGGGATTCCAGTGGGGAGGAAGCCAACAGAAGGATTTCGATACTTTGAAAACAAAGATTAGTACAACACTTGTTCTGGCATTGCCAGATCTCCAACAGTCTTTTGAAATTGAAACTGATGCAAGTGACTATGACATGGGGGCAGTGTTGATGCAGCACATAAAACCCATATGCTATCATTTTGATACCTTCACTACAACAGTAGTTAACTATCCAACCTATGATAAAGAATTGTATGCTCTAGTACAAAGTGTTAAAAAGTGGAAACATTACTTAATGGGCAAAGAAACAGTAATACACACTGATCATCAACCATTACAGTATCTACAATCACAAACTAAGCTACAACAATCAAGGCATTTTAGATGGATGGGGTTTTACAGCAATTTCACTTGGTCATCAGATATAAAAAGGGAATTCATAACAAAGTTGTTGATATGTTATCTAGGCCTCCTAGTACAATTGCTACAATCCTTAAGCACAATTCAATCACTCATGAAAGTTATATTGAACAATATGCCAAGGATAAAGATTTTAAGGAAATCTATGCAACTTTAAGTAATGATAAAAGAACAGAAGAACTGAATTATCATATTAAATACAAACTCTTGTATCATTTGGGAAAGTTATGTATTCCAAAAAGTGAAAGAGTCCATGTCATCAAAGAGGCACATACTTCTCTTATTGCAGGGCATTTTGGGGTAGATAAAACAGTTGCTCAGTTACAAAGATTTTTTTATTGGCCTCGAATGCATGAAAATGTGTCTAAGTATGTAAATGGATGTACTATGTGTGCAATAAGCAAACCAAGTAACAGAAAGCTAGGATTGTACACTCCACTTCCTATTCCTTCTAGACCATTGGAAAGTATATCTATGGATTTTGTGGGGGGGTTGCCTATGTCTAGAAAAGGTCATGATTACCTGTATGTAGTTGTGGATAGGTTCAGCAAAATGTGTGTCTTGATTCCTTGTAAAAAATAGGTCACAGCTGAACAAACAGCTCAAATGTTCTTTGAAAATGTATGGGTTCATTTTGGTTTACCTACTTCTATTGTATCTGATCAAGACTCCAGATTCCTGGAGAAATTTTGGTCAATCTTATGGGAACTTATGGACACCAGGTTAAAGAAGAGCACGAAATTTCATCCACAGACAGACGGGAAGACAAAGGTGGTGAACAGGCCAATAGTGCATCTACTTCAGGGATATTGCAACAAACATCCTAAGCTTTGTGATGAACATTTGTGTTATGTACAACATGCGTATAATCGAGCCAAACATTATTTTACTCATAGATATCTATTTGAAACTTGTTTGGGGTACTTGCCAAAGTCTCCTTTGGATTTTGTCTTTGGAAAAGACACTGTAGAAGGAGGACATAGTGATGTGGACAGGGATACAAAGTTCATTGAACATATCCAGTTGATCCATCAGGCGGTACATGAACAGTTGGAGAAACGTCAGGCCAAGTACAAGGCAAGGCATGACATGCATCGATTCGATCATCAGTTCAAGGCAGGAGATCAAGTCTGGTTATACATTAGCAAGGAAAGGATGCAAGGTGAAGGTAAAAATCTTAAACCAATTCGTTATGGTCCTTTCAAAATTTTAGACAAGATTGGTACTAATGCTTTCCATTTAGAATTGCCTCCATATATGCAAATCTATTCAGTTGTAAATGTGGAAAACTTGAGATTGTATGAGCCTCCTATGATCGAGGATCAAGGAGAGAATGTTCAGATTCCTACCATCGAAGATTTTTCTCCTGAATATATGAACGATTTGCAAGAAGACACCATATTGGACAAAAGAGTCTGAACTTCTCGCAGGGGCGATGTGGAGTATCTTCGAGTGGGATTGAAGGGCACAAATCCAAGTCAGTCCAAGTGGATGGAGACCGGAAATGTGAGGACACAATATCCTCACTTAGTTACCAACTGATACCATACTTTTGGTGGTACAAAAGATTCCGAGTGGGGAGGAATGATCCAAGAGGCTCCCCAGGTCTAGAAAATGCTCAAAAAGGAAAGTTATCAGAATTGGATGAAACCAATTCCATTGTGATCATCTTGTCGTGTTGATTCCAGAAATATATTTACTTTCTCAAACAGACTTTGTATGCGAGAGTTATCGTACTCTGATCATATTCTCAAATAGCTAAAAAATTCAAAGGGTCAACTGGAAAAAAGTCAATGTTGACATCAACATGACATCATCAAATCTATTTAATGATGCTGACGTGGCAGAAGCATGTGTTGACAAGTGGTGACCTGTGACTGGGAAGATGTGGATGACAGATCCAATCAGAATTGGACACGTGGCAATTTTTGGTCAAATGTGGTGGTGCCACGTGGCCTAGGCATGGGAAGCCACGTGGCACCCAATCAGTAGTCGAATGGAAATTTCCAAAAATAAGTTTGGGGTCCATGGGTTTTGAAGCCATGGCCACCACCAAACCCAAGTGCCTTCAAAAATGGTCCAACACCAACATGCCCAAATTGTTCCTTGTTTAATATAACACATTTAATTATATATGTGTTGTATGTTATGAAATGTGGTAGAAGGGGGTTGGGGCTAAGCCCCAGCCCGCAGTCCTACCTTTACACCCATGACCACCGCTACAAAAAAAGGGCGCTCCATTATATAGTTCGACGCATAAGGATTTGGGAGCGGATCTCTAGCACCGGCCCGCCATAAAACTCGGGGGATATGACTCTAAGCCAGGCGCAAGCTAAGGGAATGGCCCTATGATCAACCACCATGTGACCAGATTTCAAGGGATAGGGGCCAACACGCAGCCCAAAGGACTGGCACTTGGCCATATTAAGCCCATATGACCTTTTCAAAGGGGTGCGCAGCCCAAAGGGATGGTGCTTGGCCATATTAAGCCCATATGACCTTTTCAAAGGGGTGCACACCATCCAAAGAAGGGATACTCTATGTATTTTAGATTTCTTTGTTACAGAGTGGGTTTTTGACTTATATTTAGCCCAGAATATGTAAGTTTTGGACCAGAATTAGTTTTTTTGAGGATATCTTGGCCATTTGGAGGGGGATTTGATCCCAGAAAGAGGCCAGATCTTCAAGGGAAGTTAGGATTCCTCATCTGAGCCTGAAAACTATATAAACCATGATTTTTGAAGCTTGAGGACAATTTTTTGGATGCAGGGAATTTGAGGAGCAGTTTGTGTATTTTTTCCATTTCTCGAGTTTTGAGAGGCATTGTGCCATGTTTTTGAGAGGTGATTGATGAGGCTTGTATGCATCTGAACAAGGAGGTCTTGCACAGCATATCAGAATTCTTTAATAACATCAAAGAGCAATTGTAAGACAACTTGAGCATTTGAAGATCAATAAAGAGGTCCTCCACTTGGAAGCGGGCCCGGAGACGTAGCCACTCATTGGTGAATTTTGTTATCAAGTCCTTGTTGTCTTTGTCTCTTTTTTTGTTGTTCATATCTCTATTTTTACAGCATGGTTAATTAATAGCTAAACTCTTTAAACAAT
Organism: Picea engelmannii; assembly: GCA_009831015.1. NCBI lineage: Eukaryota > Viridiplantae > Streptophyta > Pinopsida > Pinales > Pinaceae > Picea > Picea engelmannii. The sequence continues at coordinate 361,410 of ML796852.1, forward strand.
TTTAAGCATCTAAATAAGACAATTGTTTATTATTCCTTCCATTTTTGGATCAGTTATAATAACTGATGCAGGAGCATCACAACAACAAGCGAGTGTGGGACAAAACACCAACACATTTTGGCACATGATAAATTGTTTGAAATGTTTTGAAGTTTGATACGCCAACCTTAAATGTAATAGTTAAGAAATAGCGTACTTTTATATTGTAATCAGACCTTGAGCATCCCGCTCTCGTCTGAAGGACTAAGAGGCATTTATGCTAGTAAATGTAAGTAGGTAGCTTTGAATTCTTAGATTAGACAGTTTCAGGAGCCGAAGGGAAAATGGATATAGACACCCTCACTTGTATCATTGTAACATTAGCATGATCAATAGAGCATAGAGAAGAAGAAACAAAGAGTTGTGTAGAAGAACCCATGTACAGAAGTTCTGGATTAATACAAAGATCTTTAGTTCAGACTCATGGTGTCCAATTGCTTTATGTGTTGTACATGTTGATTGATATATGCTTGTTACTCTCTGTTATGCATTTGCTTTGATGCGTGAATGTATGATTTCACATTTAATGTCTGAAATCTGAAGAGAGGGAGAGTAAAGAATGAGTTTCAATTGTTTCTCTGTTTGAGCAAGAGTTTTCCTGCAAGGAGTGCAGTGAAATTGTCCGCAAGGTGTGCGTTGACAGAAGTCAGAGTTCATCTCTGCAATCTCAGGAGGGATAGCATTGTTCTCATTCTCGCAAAAGTGCCAGCTAAGCACAGGAGCCATGCAAGGAGTGCGCAGGCCGAGTGAAGTCTCAGAGTTTGCAGCCTGAGGAAACTGTTGAAACACTGTTGTCGCAAGAGAGTGCGCAGAGTCTAAGAATTCAAATACTTGGAAGTATTTGAAGAATTTCCGCAAGGAGTGCGTGCAGGAGTCTTATTGAAGATTCGAGTTGTGGAAGAAATCTCAGGAGGGATAGAATCTTTGAAGACGTCGAAGAGAATCTTAAGAGGGCTAGTGCCTTGGAGTGTTGTAAGAAGGTGCAGCGACATTGTTTTGCTGGTGGACAAGTTTCGTGAAGGCATACTTGTTCATTTCACAGAAATCGTCAAGGAGGAATTGGACGGTTGGAATTCTCCGAGGGGAATTCGTGAAGTCCCGAGAACAGTCAGATCTTGCAGAGGAACAAGAAGGTTACAATGAGTGTTTTTCTAAGTGCAAGCTTAGGAGAAAATGGGCCATAGGATTTGAACCAACAGGGGTCGTTGGATCACTCATGAAATCTAATTTCAGGGTTTCGTGAGTTGGAGAACTGAAAGCCTTGCCTCAATATTCGCGAGGTCGCGAAAGGCGAAGTCTCGAAGGGGAGAAAGGGTTTGTGTGGGCTAGTTATTGGTGAAGTACATCGGAACTCAGTATTTCGGGGTTTCGTGGGTTGAAGAGTCGAAAGTTTAGCATCAGGATTCACTAAGTCCCGAAGTTTGAAACTCCAAAAAGGTGGGAAGTTCCATCGTGGGACCCGCGTTGACGATGTGTCAGAATTTCACCATTTCGGCATATCGGAGGATAAGAGGTCGAGGCTTTTGTCCCGAAAGTCCCAAAGTCATGAAACTGCGAAAGAATCTGAGTCGTCCGTTAGAAGGAGGATATGTGTCGCGAAATCACCCATATCGAGGATTCGGACATCAGAGATCAGAAAGGGAATTCCTTCAACTTCGCGAGTGGTGAAGTTGTGAGAGAATCGCAATCGTCCGTTAGGAGGAGGACAGGTGGTAGAGATCAAGGGATCTCGCGAACTCGAAGGTTCGCAAGGTGAGAGCCCAAAGATTGGGTGCTCCAAGTCGCGAAGTCGCGAAATCGCAAGGAGAGAGGATAGTCGTCGGATCCAGGTCACGGGAGGACCGTTGGATCAGGAACCCCATCGCATTTCACGCATTCGGGGGTTCAGAGGTTGAGAGGAGTCACTTTCGATTGCAAAAGTCACGAAGTGCTGAGAGCCGAGGCACGCGTGTGGACATGTGGCAGAACCTCAAGGTAGGGCCCGCGTGATTGACAGGTGGACACGCGTCGCCTGGTGAAGGGAGTCAACGCTCTGTTGAATTCTCACGTTTCGGGGATTCACGGAGTAAGAGAAGGAGAGCTCAACCCTCTGACTCATGAAGTCATGAGTAGCGAGAACGCGAGAAGAAAATTCATCATCGTTTCTCAGGGTTTCGGGAAAAGAAGGTGCCAAGGTTAGACATTCAAACTCGCGAAGTGTCGAGTAGCGAGAGGAGCTAGCATGAAGCTTAGCCAATGGTCACACGTAGAGGGCGTTGACGAAAGAAGAGTTATACCCATTTTGCGATCTCGGGTATCGCCAGATTGGAGAGGAAGAGTCGGGAGTCACGACTCGTGAACTCGTGAGATTGCGAGTTGCGAAAGGGACCTGTGGATCGATAAATTGCAGATTCCAGCAAGAAATCGAAAGGAGCCACTTCAGCTCAAGGGGATAGAGAACGATCCTGTGAGCGGATCTCGGTCCGAGGGCTGATAGGTCTGCGTCAATAAATCTTGGGAAGGTAAAAGCAATCTTAGAGTCATTCTTGTTAAGTTAACAAGTGATCCTTAAGAGATATTTTCATGATGGATCTTCGAAAATTTTACTTGGTTGTGGGATCATCCTTTTTATACACTAGTTTTAGTATTTAATTGATCAATGCAATTGACCCATCTTTAACTATTGGTACATAATAGAAATTTACTCATTAGATATAGGTATATATTAATTGACCTTAAGTTAATATAGATTGATACTTACAAGACATTTCATTGCAGGTAGCATTAATTGTAACTATGTCAAGGTAAATGGGTGGTTCTAATACTGATACTTAGGACTGCTTTATGATAATCTAGCCTGATTAAAGTTTCTCACCCTCAAATGTAAACTAGATTATCCTATTTGAGATTGATGATCGTAGACTCTGTGGAATAAACCAGTTGCATGGATTGATTGTAACTGGGTGTGTAAATTGGTTTTCTTGTGCCCTGTAGATAGAATGCCTGATTTAATATATGTTCTAACATGCCATTAAATTTTGATGATGCGATTGATGGGAGTGCTTTCATCATAGTTTATGTTTAATTTGTGACAGTTCTAGTTGGTTTCAAGAAACGATGGAACTGTGTCTGATTGAGGGTTATATCCCCCTTTTTACGCTGTGCTTGGGTTCCTTACGCGCTCATCACGATCTGGTGACATGAGTCCTTGAACTCAGATCATTGCGTGTGTAGATCGATAAGCACATATGATGCCTGGATTGGTTCATGCAGTTCCCGTTGAGAGTGTTGTTGTTGTTTAAAAAAAAAAGAAAAAAAGAATTGTACTTGTTATGTGAGACTTGTTGTCATAACAACAAGGTTTGTTACATATGGTATCAGAGCGGGTTCAACCCTGGGACTGTGGATCGCCATGCTTTCCATTGCAGCAAAACCTTGAATAATAACCTAGCCCTAATTAAAACTTTAATGTGTCCATGCGGTGATATTGATTAGAGGATGCCACAGAGGTTCACAACATGGTGTTTGGAAGGAGGTGTGACGCCTCCAGAAGTTCCCGCACCCTCAGAGTCTAACCCCCAAGGGCAAGAACAAGTCCTTGGGTTGGATTTGATTGGTGTAAGGGATGAAGATGGTCTGACAAGGTCCTTCTAGGGAATGTCAGAGACCTTGATTCACATTTTGTACTGAGTTGAGTCTAGGGCGCCTGTACCCCTGAGAGTTCATAGCGCACCCCAACCAGACTGGAAGCGTTCACGAAAAACTCGACAAGTTAAGTTCTAGGGTCCACGAGTGCCATAGACAACTCATTCATCGAGGCATGACTGGAGAGATAGGCGATGTGCCTCTCTCTTTTCATTTATGACCTCCAACATGAAGGTTCGCATGGTAACCTCCAGCTAAAGGGGAGCACTCTTCTAAGGTGGAAGACGCTCCTACGTCCGTTAAATGTGGTCGTCAAGGCTGTGTTATGGGAACGTTCCAAGGAACGGTTCTGGTAGAACTTTTTCAAAGGAATTCATTGAGTGTCAGCTCGATGAGATCAATGCCTTATGACAGGGTGGTCGATGAGATCAAAGGAATTCAGAACCCAGAATGGCTGGAGATCATCAGGTTTGTGATTGGACTTAACTCCAGTTTTCATGTGAAGCCGAGGATCTATATGCCTCGAGCATGCATGATGCAGTCCAGTAGGCCTCATAGCTGAGGAAGAATTGAATGCGGTAATAACTGCCAAGATGAGAACCAATCCATTGTGCTCGATGCGTCAGGTACCGTCGCCAACCAAACTTGTAGTATTTGTTAGATCCCGGTGCTACCGAGAGCTCTAATTATGTTACCGCACTGGAGGGGTTTAGGTAAAGGCATTGAACTAGACAATTTTAGGTGAGTCAAAATGGCTCGGGTGCCAACTAGATGGATGAAGGAAGGGGTATGTACTGCCACTTAACCCTAAGAATATTGTAATGAAGTAATACCTTACGTCATAGTCTTAAGATATTATGACACATGATCAGTATGGACTGATGGGAATCGCATGATGCGATGCTCAATAGTTTTATGAAGCAGTTGATTTGGACTGACGATGAGGGACAGAGCACTATGATTGTAGGAAGAAGACAAGGATATCCCTTCGGTTCATTTCTTCCCTATGGCTACAGAAGTGCATGTGAAAGGGATGCACGCTATATGTGATCCTTACGTTAAACGAGAAGGGCATAGCAGAAGGTATAGAAAACCTTCCGGTGGTGCGAGGGTTTGCGGACGTCTTCCCCGAGGAGTTATTTGGGTTTCCGCTGGAGAGGGATTTGGGATTTACCATCGACCTAAGACCAAGAACTAAACTGATAGTGAGAATGCCTTATCAGATGTTGACCCCTGAGTTACAAGAGTTGAAAATGCAATTGAAGGAGTTGTTGGACCTAGGAATTATACGTCCAAGTGTGTCACCATGGGGTGTGCATATTTTATTCATATGGAAGAAGGATGGGTCGTGGAGACTCTACATTGACTATCATCAATTGAACAAAGGAAACACTGAAGAATCAATATATGTTTCCAAGGATTGATGATTTGTTGGATCAGATGAAAGGCGTGAAGGTGTTTTCAAAGATCAATTTGAGATAAGGGTATCACCAATTACATATCAAATAGGATGGCATCCCTAATACCGCCTTTAAGATGAGGTTTGGACATTAGGTGTTTATTGTTTTACCGTTCGGACTGATGAATGCCTCAGGGGTATTTATGAGTTTGATGAACGGGGTGTTCCACAAATACTTGGACAAGATCATCAAAGTATTCATTGACGACATTTTGATTTACTCTCGGACGATGGAGGAGAATGACGAGCACATTCTCATGGTACTACAGTTTCTACAAGAGAACAAATTGTATGGGAAATTTTATAATGCTCGTTTTATCAATAGAGGATCCACCACTTAGGGCATGTCATATTCGACGAAGGTATCGTTGTGGATCCAAAAAAGGTCGAGGATATTATGGAATGGCATGCGTCGATGAATGTCCTCGAATTGCATAGCTTCATGGGTTTAGCGGGATACTATCGACGGTTCGTCGAGGGTTTTTCGAAGATAGCAAATCCAATTACGAAATTGCATAAGAAGAGCAAGAAGTTTGTTTGGACCGCGAAATGAACGGAGGAATTTCAGAAGCTCAAGGAGTTTTTGACGACATCACCGATACTTAATGTCGCTGACATGCACATGGACTTTTTGGTATGCACTAACGCATCCAAGGAAGGCTTAGGTGGAGTCTTGATTCAAGACGGTCAAGTGATCGCTTACATCTCGAGAAAGTTGAAAAGGCATGAGGAGAACTATGCAATGCACTATTTGGAGTTGTTAGCCATTGTTTGAGCCTTGATATTTTGGATACACTACCTTATTGGAAGGAAATTCAAACTAAAAACAAACCACTCTGGACTACAACACATCTTTACACAAAGAAACTTGAATGCGCGACTATGGCGTTGATCGAAATTGCTTCGCGAATACGATTTCGAGATTACTTACATAAAAGGAACAGTAAACAGAGTGGTGGATGCGTTGAGTCAGAGACCATGCATATTTTTGGTGATGCCTCTTCAGATGAATCTACATGAAAATATTCTAACTTTACAGCGTGGCAATGACTGCTACAAAGAAGTTAAGTATTTTATCAGACAAAACACAATGAGGGTACAAAAATTTGAGCAATTTATTGTGGACAACGACGAATTATTGAGATTTAAAATTTGAATTTACATACCACCCAATGACAAGTTGAGAAGTTTGATCCTAAACAAGGCTCATAGAGCAGTGTACATGGCTCATCCTAGATTCACAAAGATGAGGGCAGACCTGAAACCCTTATTCGTATCGAAGGGATGAAGGCAGACATAGTCAACTACGTGGCCAGATGTCTAGAATGTCAGCAGGTGAAGGCTGAACATAGACATCTGGCAGGATTAATACAACCACACGTTATTCCGGAATCGAAATGGGAGGTCATTTCGATGGATTTCATTGTTGTATTTCCACTGATGACAAGGAGACACGACTCAATTTTTGTGGTAGTCGACACTCTAATGAAGAGTGCTCATTTTATTCCTGTGTGTGCGACGTATCAGGCACCTGACATAGCTAGAGTTTTCATCAGTGATATTTTGAGGCTGCATGGAATGCCTAAGAGGATTATATCTGATAGAGGATCGGTGTTTATAGGACGATTTTAGACTAGTTTCCAAGAGGCCTTGGGAACCCAAATTAAATTTAGTACCGCGTATCACCCGAAGACAGACGGGAAGACCAAAAGAACAAACCAAATATTGGAGGATATGTTCCGTATGTACGTTATGGACCAAAAAATGCATTGGGAAGATTTATTTCCACTGATAGAGTTTGCATACAACAACAGTTATCAAAGCACCATTAAAACGACGCCTTTCGAGTTTCTTTAAGGGCAACCGTGTCAGACACCTTGAGTTGGGATCGTCTTGAGGATAGGGTCCTGGTGGGACCAAAAGTGATCCAAGAAATGGAAGATCAAATGAAAACAATAAGACAAGAGTTCAAGGAAGTGAAAGATCGACATAAGAGTTATGTCGATGCACATTGTATCTATCATAGTTATGAAGTTGGTGATCGAGTCTTCTTGCGGGCGAAACCGCATAAGAGTTCGATCAAGTTTGGAAAGGGTGATAAAATCTCTCCTAGGTTCATGTGACCTTTCAAGATTGTGAAAAAGAAGGGGCCCGTGGCCTATCGACTAGCCTTGCATGATTCTTTGAGGCGTATGCACAATGTTTTTCACGTATCTGTTTTTAGACATTATGTTAGTGATCCTACACATGTTATTGACATGAGTGCCTTGTAGGTATCGGACGAGGGTGCTCTCACGGTAGAGCCAATCTGCATCCTGGACCATCACATTCGACAACTACGACATCGAACAGTAGATCAGGTCAAGGTCCCTGGGACAACTATAGTCCGCACCCGACGACCTGGTAGGACGCATAAGATATGTGTCAGCAGTTTCCATTTTTGTTTGATAGCTAGACCTATGATATTCTGATACACTTTATTTTGACACTTACATAATGTGAAACTTCAGGAAAAATTTTAAAACAAGAGGGGGTGTATGTAACATCCCGCTCTTGCATGCACTGAGCGAACTTATCCTTGAGGAAACTCATGTTCAAGTGATCCAGGTTATTATACTATTGGTTGTTTTGATTAAGATTATGAGATATTGTGGATTTGATGATATGTTATTTGGTTGTATTTACATAGACAAGTGTTATTGACAGGGTTCTCCTAAGTGTGTAGGACTCTGGACATTGACAATGTCGAGGCATCGATGAAACCCCTTGGACTCTGGATCAAGTCAGGGAGTGCATTGTTAGGGTTTGAATGTTGTTGATTTGACATATGTACATATGATCATATGTTATGATGATTGATTATTATTGCTGACATGATTCGTTGATGGATTCAGGCTAACGATATCTTGCCGACCAGACTCACATTTGGAGTAGAGGGGTCACGCATGATAACCATAGACATTGAGGGAAAGGTGTGGTAGCAGCCCTGCCACAGCCTACTAGCACTCTTGTCATGGCTCGAACTGTAGGTTAACGATTACCTAGTTCAAGAAGACCCACGATGTCGTGAGGGTAGAATGTGGGAGTTGCTCATGATGATTATAAGGGGTGAACAATAAGGCAGGGTCCTTATTCCTTAGAGGCCCTTAATCTCCCATAAGATCACCTGACGGAGTATTGACTCCATTGGTTTGATGTCTACCAGATTCAGTCAAGAGGTGAGTGGCACCCTTGGAGCACGTAGTGCGTCTTGAAGGGCACGTCGCGCAAATAAAATGGAAAGAGGCGAGTGGCACCCTTGGAGTACATAGTGTGTCTTGAAGGGCACATCGCGCAAATAAAACAAAAAGAGGCAACTGGCACCCTTGGAGCACATAGTGCATCATGAAGGGCACGTCGTGATTTTAACAAGCAAGCTAATAAACCTAGAGCCTAGAAAATTATGCCTCCTTAGGACCTAGTTGGCCTTAAAATGAATAAAGTGATGAGTAAGTTTAATAACAAATTTTTCCTTAAGAACTGTCGCCAACCCTAGTGAATTTAAAACCTAGGTCTAAGTAGAACCTCTGAACAAAAAAATAATTAGACATATAACAAGAAGGGGGTAAAGAAAATTCAAACTTTAATTATAAAAGTAAAAATTATAAATGGGGGATTACATTTATTAAAAGGGGTAAATAGTTGTTTTTATCTACACTTGCTAAATTGATTTTTAGTTTAAAAGGAAAAAGGGTAAATGGTTGTTTTTATCTATACTTGCTAAATTGATTTTTAGTTAAAAAGGAAAAAGGGTAAATGGTTGTTTTTATCTTACTTGCTAAATTGATTTTTAGTTAAAAAGGAAAAAGGGGGGAAACTTAAAAGAAAAGGAAACTTAAAGAAAAAGTTGAATGTCTAACTTAGTAAGGAATCTCACCCTTGGAACTTTCTATTCATGAACTCGACTAGGAATTAAGTAAGGC
>ML796853.1:0-10589 GCA_009831015.1 Picea engelmannii
TTAGTTACTTGGATAGGGAATGATCCCAAGATATCTGGAATGCCAGCACCTGAATAACCATTCGAAAGCCAACTCACCCTTCTAGAAGATTCCCTTCTAGAAGGTTCGAGATTTTTATCTTTTTCCCCTTTAAGAACATGTTCACACCCTAACAATGAGTACAGTGCGAGAAGTTCGCACCCCAGCTTAATGTAGCCTGTGAGAATCAGGCATTCTCGCAGGTGAATATATAAGTAGCCTGCGAACATTCTTCAAAAGTGTGAGTTCTGGAAGAAGACATCTGTAAATTTTCTCAGGAAAGTATTCTTAGTAAAGAGTTTGATTTTCCATCATCATGACATCATCATAATGACCAAATTTGTGTATAAAAATACATCAAGAGACCATGTACTTTGACAAATAGAAGTAATATAGAATAGATTGTTTTCCTAGATAACTAGCAAATAAAATGACATATCATGTATATAAATGGATGGAAGTGTGTCAATAGATTGACTAGAATTTCGGTCATTACAAATACATTATTAATGGTCAGAATAATTTGTATTTTCAATGGATGAAGTGGTAGCTCGAATGAATTGGTGAGAAAGAGCGTAGTCTATGAGAGTTCAGAGGTGGATCTTTATGTTGATGAAGACCGAATCAGACATAAATGAGAGTCCAAAAATATTTTTATGTAATTTCAATATTTTTATTTGTGATGTAAGCATGAAGGGAGGGTGTTAGAATTAATGCTTACTTTAGAGATTGGTTTGGGTTTGTTAGATCTAACTGATTGTGGAAGATTGTATTCAACTATGAGATCATATCTATGTGTGTAGTTGAGAAATTCTCTCATGAGTTTATTATGTTATTGAGAGAAAAAAATTCATGTATAAATATCTTCTTGATTGAATAATATATATATATATATATATATATATAGTGCATACTCAATTTCTAAGTATGATATGTGCTTAAAATGCATTGACTTCAAGAAAATATTATTACATTTAATACTAAGATGTAATGATTTCAACTAGTATTACATTTAATACTATGATGTAATGATTTCAGCCAAGAGTTCTAATATTTATTTATAGAATGCATTAATTTTAACAATTGATGTGATCTATATTATATATTATATGCATCGTGAATAACTTGTTTTTTTTACTTCAATTTTTTCAAAATGATTAAATGATTAACTTGTTTTATTTTTTATTTTCAATATTTTATGGAAGAATGAGGAAATTTGAGAAATTTTCCTTAAATTATATGTGTATTTAAAAAAGTGGTTTATAAGATATTAACAATTTTATTTCATAAATATTTAAAAATATAAAAATTCAAGGAATTAGTTCAATTAATTATTTAAATTGTTGTTGTGTATTAACCTAAGTGTTAATAAAAGACCACTTTGAATTCCTTCTATAAAATTCCATCCATTAATATAATTTAATATAATATAAAATTTCATCCTTTAATATAATATGTGTAACAAAATAAAATATCATACATTTGAAATATTCCATCCATTAATATAATTTAATATAACATAAAATTTCATCCATTAATATAATTTAATATAATATGTGTAACAAAATAAAATATTATACATTAATTTAATATAACATAAAATTTCATCCATTAATATAATTTAATATAATATGTATAGCAAAATAAAATATTATACATTAATTTGATTTCAAAGAAAAACCAATTTACATAAAAATAAAAAAGATGCATTGTAATATATAAAAATATACCTTTCACATCCTCCACAATATAAACATTTCATAATAAAAAATTAAATTAAAAAATAAAAATATTACATCTTTGTCATATAGATACATATATATATATGAAGAAATGGGCAAAACACAATATTGAAAATAAAACTTTAAAGGAACTAATATTATGGAAGATGATAATACCAACCATAATGGTAAATGGTTTTGGAGAGAAAAAATAACCTTTTCAAATCATATTTTAGAGTTATCTCTTTATAATTTTAGTTAAATTGTGTAATTTTTTTCTAATCGAGTAAGGATATTTAATAATGAGGTACAATAATATCAATAGAGGTAGTGAACCTGAAGTTTTGACCACTTCATCTCATGCTTGTAATTCACAACACTTAGCCACTTTATAAAAACCACCTACTTAAAATTTGAGTAAACCTATAAAAAAAAAATACAATAAAAATATATTTTTTAGAATAATTTTTATTATGCTATTTTCTTTAAAAATTAAAAGTTTAAATCTCAAAAAATTTCCACCAATATCCTTTTTTTTTTAAGTAAGAAAAAAATATTATATTAGAAAATATAAATATTTTGTTACAAAATCTATCTTCTGGATCAAAACTTTCATATCCTTTTATGTTATAGGGATATAAGTTCTGATCATAATTCATTATACTCCAGTGCTGAAAACGTTTAGGTGCATACTATGTAGTATATAACCTTTGTTTTTACATAACTAGTTCAAAATACAAAAAGACTAGTTTCATCACCCTTGTACCAAAGAAAGTTTAACTCATAGCTAATCTTTCAAAATTTTCTAAATGTCATTTTGTACCCACTGTAAAATACATTCCATCTCCATCCATTAATAGAGATTCTTTTGAGAGTTGGTCAACTTCCTTATTATAAGCTCTATATATGTGTTGAGCTTTAAGTTGTTGAAAACTCCCGTTGAGCACTCGAATTTTTGTCATCCAAGGCTGAAGAGAGATCACTTGTAGATTGTTTTCATTAGAAAACCAATCAATAATAATATTTGAGTCACCTACGAGTTGTAGCATTGTTACCTTTTTATAGCATGAAAAAAATAAGTTACACCAGAAGGCTAGGAGTTCACCCCTAGTATTAGTTCCTCTACCACAATTCATCTTGAGTCTAAAAGCGCCTAAAACCGGACATTTTAAGAAAGATCCAGACCCACATTTAGCACCCGTTGATTGTGAGGCACCATCAAAGAGCCCCACTGTCATATCCTGGTCAAGTGTATGAGGTCTATCAATCCTACTAATCTTAGTAGAATGTGAAAATTTTATTTCTCCCAGGTCATGTAGTATACTATTGCAAAATATGAGTAGATTAGGAGGATGTTCTTCAAAAATAACCAGATTCTTGTGGTTCGAAACCTCCCAGCAAATATAACAAGGGATTTATTTCCAATTTTTCATCTTCCTTATCCAATTTTGTAAACATTCAACGATATGTCCTCATTCTCAAGTACTCAATAGTTTTAAATCCTTTATAATTTTAAACCAAATGTCTTTGGTAAAACTGTATTCCACAAAAAGATGATTCATATTTTCGTCATTGTTCCCACACAAAACACATCTACTAGGCCCAATAATGCCTCTTTTGACCAAATTTTCCCAAGTAAGAATTTTTTGTTCAAGCATTAACCCAGTAAAAAGTTTAACTTTTAGAGGTAGTTTCCATTTCCAGAGTTCAGTAAACTAGTATGATGGTTCTTCCTCCACATCCTCCAACAATTGGACTTCATAATCTTGTTTTTCATTTAGCTATCCTCCTTTAGTGTCACAGGACCACAATAAGATATCTTTATCATTATTTAACTCAAATCCTAATCCAACTAATCCCTTAAAAAAATTATTCCATTCCTCTTTTTTTTGTCCTTCCAGTCCTAAAGTATCATCATTTTTCCAACATGTATGACTTGTGTCCTCCAAATCAAAAGTCCCAACTTGTGCAAGGAATTCTATACCTTGTGCCTTCAATGAAAATATGAGATTCCTTGACAATTTAAAATATGTGTGAAGCCCAACCATTGGATCAACTCCAATTATGATATCCCTCCCATTTCCAATTTTCCATACCAACCAATTAGTTATAATAGTTATTGAAGAGGTGAGTGCTCTCCAAATATTTGAAATACCAATCCAATTTTTCCATCCTTCCCTGAACTACTCAGCAACAATTTTCTTCCGAAGTTACTTTTTAAGTATCACCTCATGCCAAAGAATAGGCACCATATGTCACCTCCACAAAATTTTAGCCACTAAGTCTTTTCCAAAGGAAAAAATATTTTTAATACCCCACCCTGGGTTTTGCAATCTTTTTCCAACTTATCAAATGCATCCCTTCTTTTAGTTTTTTACGAGTCCACATGAAACACAACATCCTCCTTCTAATATTATTAAGAATACTTTTTCGTATCTTAGCAAAAGAAAGTCAATACACAAGTATGATTTTGATGACAACTTTGACAAGTGTGACCCTTCCCCTTAAAGTTATCCACCTATGACTCAAGTTCAAAATTCGTTTTTCAATTTTTTTCTCTATCCAGTTCTAGTCTGCTCTAGTATAGCAATTTGGTTTTAAAAAACACCCAATGTAATTAAAACGAACATCTATTGGTTTTACTTCAAAGGGGAAAATCTCCTTCAACAAAGCAATGTCCTCTTCTACCCATCGTTCTTCTAGGAATGAGGGCTTTTGTAGGATTAAGGCCATCCCTGTCACCTTGAAAAAAAGTTCCATGATCTCCTTAAAATATTCCTATTCCGTAATCTTTCCACTGCCTAATAGAATTACATCATCCAAAAACATCAAATGTGTAATTATTATCCCTCTTGCCACAAAGATTTGTTCTATTTTATTTTCCCTAACCTGCTCATGTATGGATTTGCTTAGCCCTTCTACAAAAATAAGAAAAATTAAAGGAGATAAAGGGAACACTTTCCTTAATCCCCTTGTACTTTTAAATAAATTTTTAGGCCTACCATTGATAAAAAAAAAATATTTGCAGAAGCCACACACCCAAAAATCTAGTCAGTATGTTATAAACTCATTCCCACTTGTAGTAAAACTATCCTTAAGAATCCCCAGACCACTCTCTCATAAGCCTTTATCAAATCTAGTTTAAGGACCAATGCTTTGATATTTTTTTTACCTTGATATTGTGTAAATCTTCCTGTACAACTCCAATGGAATCAATAATTTGTCTACCCTCAATAAAGTCAATTTGTTCCTTTGAAATACCAAAAGACATAAAGGATTTTATTCTAGTCGCAATAGTTTTAATTATGATCTTATACTCCAAGTTGCATAAAGAAATTAGTCTATATCCTCCAAAGGATTATAGTTTATCACTCTTAGGTATAAGTGTAAGAAAAGTAGCATTCAAATATCCAGATACCCTACCCTTTTTGAATATTCAACCATCTCCAAAATATTATTACCCAAAAGATTAAAAAAAAAGACAAAAAAAACTCTACAGTCGAGTCATCCGGCCCAATAATTTTTGAAGCTTTAAGGCCTTTAAGAGTTGACAGTATTTCTGATAAAGTTATTGGCTCAGCCAATCTGAGGCCTTCTTCCTCTAAAAACATCCATGGATAACTCCTTAAAATTGCTAGTTGATGAGATATGGAAAGGTTAGTCTGAGCCTTAAATATATTCTGAAAATATCCAATTGCTTCCTTTTATATACCTTGATTACTAGTGATCATTGTTCCATCTTCCTTAGTAATCTCCCAAATAGTATTGTTATGTTTTCTAGAATTTGCATAAACATGAAAGAACTTAGTATTCCTATCTCATGAAGCCAACTAGTTTAACCTATTGTTTGTCCTCCAAGTTTCCTCCTCCTGTCTCAGTAGAGCCAATTTCCTCTTTTCTTTTTCTATTACCAACAGTTTATCTTCCTCCTTCTCAAAGCCCCCAGGGAAATTAGAGTATAGTGTATCCAAATCAAATTCAATCTTTACTAGATCTTCCTTTGCTTCAATTTTTTTCTTTCTTTCCCAGTTTATCACTTGAGACTTAAGTATCTTTGGAATTTTAAACAATGAATCCATAGGACTTAATATCTCTGGTCCCAACAGTCCAATACTATTTGATCTCAATAAATTATCAAACTATGGTTCCACAAGCCATACGTAATTAAATTTAAAAGGGTAGATGATATTTCCTTTATCTTGTTCCAATTGGAGAATCACAGGCATATGATCAGAGATCTTTAAATTACACACCCAAGTTTTGTATCTGAACCCTAACAATGCAAGATCCTTGGATATCAAAAACCGGTCCAATCTCTTAGCAATGTAGTCCTGGCCTCCTCTACCATTTCTATAGGTACGGAGTATTTTTAAAGGCTCATCATCCACTAGTCCCTAAACTTGTATCAACTAGCTAAAATAAAGATGCAAGGGATCAACTCTAGCATGGACTCCCCACACTTCTTTGTTTGTAGTAGTAAACTTTAGGTTTCCCCCTAGAATAAGATTGTGTTCATTTAGTAGCCCATCCATTTTAATGACTTCCAAAAAATAATACCTGTCAAAATAAGGTCCATATCAATTAATAAACATCAATATTTTATTTAGATATTTTACTACTCGATCCAACATTATCCCTGCACGGGTAAAAAGGAAGAAAATTCAGCTTTTCTTGGATTCCAAGTAGATAGTAGTGCAATAGAGAGTCCTGAAGAATCCACCCCCAAAAAATAACAATTAGGAAGTAATTTGACAAAGAAATCTATTGATTTTGCTTCACAAACCATTGTTTCCTAGATCAACAAAACATCCGGTTTTGCTAACTCTAAGAACATTTTGAGGGATAAAAACTTTGAGGTGCCCCCCACTCCCCTAACATTTAGGGTAGCAACAATAATTTTTTAACCCTCGTCAGGAATTTTTGAGCTCTAAGCACCCTCCATTCTCTTACTACATTGCCCTCCCTCCAAGCCATTCAACGCTTTGGTAGGTTGATCGTAAATGCACCCATCATACCTCCCCTTTTCGCTTCCTGAGCAAAAAGCTCATTTATGACCTCGATGAATCTAGTATCCATAGATCCATGAGTTAAATCATCACATGACCCTAATTTGGAATGAACCTCCACCTCTAACTCAACCTTACCGACCCTCACTTCATCCTTTAATAAAGTTTGACGATACCACCATAACTCCTCCCTATACACCTCATCAGGTTTAAGCATGAGGTTTAAGCAGGAACCCCGGTTCCACCACTTCTAAAACCCATCTTCTAAAACCCTAGCATCAAACTCCATGAACCTTAGTAGCTACGAGGTCAGCCACTAGAAAGGTCAGATTCATGGCCCTCCTATCCACGAATATCTACCTTTAACAAACATCAACAACATACAAACATCTAATATTCCATGTTTAAGGAAATAAAAGGATGATGGAAATGGAAATACAACAAACATCTCTCTATACAAACATCGAATATTCCATATTTATCTCTCCCATGGTTTGTAAGGAAATAAAATGATGATGGAAATGGAAATACAACAAATATCTATGTGCGATTCTTTGCTTCGATAATTATGTGATATTGTTACCACAGGGATTTCCTCTATTCCTCGCGATGCCCACCATAACTTTTTTTTATCGAGTTGGCGATAAAATTATTCTACATCTTTTCTTTTTCCTATTCTGACCCAATGCCGAATCTCTGAATGTTGAAAAGTTGTCAAAAGTTTTCAGATACATGGTTAGAACCTATCTATGTTGCATGGTTAGAGCCTATCTATGTCTCGCTGGGGCGGGTGGCTATTGACCACGCATTAAATCATCTTTGTTTTAGATAGATGGATGCTTCATACAGAGAGATAAAGGATTTATTCCCTAATCAGTCGATTCTATTTGCTATCAGAGGTAGGTTTATATATTTCTCCATCATCCCATCTGGGGTCGGTTCAACCTTCGTTGATCCATTTATATACCTTATATCCTCATCTGGAATTCTGAAGTAGTCGGTCAGGTAGCTTGCTCGACCGCTATTTGCCCCTTGAAGGGGAGATTTGCGAGAAGAGGTAGAGGTAGAAGTACAGAGTGTTACTCCGCCAAGAATGATTTGCCCACAAAGACAGGCGTGACCTACTTGTTGCAGTTATATTGTAGAATGCCAACTAATTCAATAACCGAGTCCAACTGCTTTGTGGACAAATCATCTTGGAGGGGCAACCCGATGTGCTTATCAAGCCACCCGGAAGGGATGGCTATGACCATGACCAGGAACAACAACATGCTGCCAGTGGAGGACTTGACTATGTAGAGAGCAAGATTCATATCCACGAAAATATTTGAAATCGTTTCATTGAATTCATTATAATCAATGTCGGGTGGCTATTGGCCACGCATTAAATCATATTTGCGATAGATACTTAGAGATAAAGGATTTATTCCCTAATCAGTCGATTTTATTTGCTATCAGAGGTAGGTTGTATATATTTATCCATCATCCCATCTGGGGTCGGTTCATCCTTAATCGATCCATTTATATACCTTATATACTCATCTGGAATTCTGTTGTAGCCGGCCAGCTAGCTTGCTCGACTTCCCTTTGCCCCTTGATTACTTGCTTTTGTAGAAGCCGTAGAAGTACAGAGTGTTACTCAGCCAAGAATGATTTGCCCGCAATGACAGGCGTGACCTACTTCTTGCAGTTATATTGTAGAATGCCAACTAATTGTATGTTAGCGGCCACTCTATTCAATAACCGAATCCAGCTGGTTTGTGGACAAATCATCTTGGCGGTGCAACCCGCTGTGCTTCTCAAGCCACACGTAAGGGCTGGGTATGACCATGACCAGGAACAACGAGATGCTGCGAGTGAAGGAGTTGACTATGTACTGAGCAAGATTCATGTCTTCCAAAATATTTGGAACGGTTTAATCGAATTCATTCTAATCCATCGAATCCATTCTAATTCATTCGAAGAAGATTTTCCATTTCTTCTTCCATCTCCCGAACTCCATCGATGTATACTGCATAACAGAAGTTTTTCTTTTCGTTACTCACCTCCCTGCACTGACCCCGTGGTGCCCCGGGCGAATGTTAAATCGGTCATTCTCTTTTGCCAAAGTTAACAAAATTTCTGTTGGAATCCATGAAGCATGATCTATCTTGGTGGTATATCTCTCTTCGTTAATGTACCACTTGTTTGTTGTTTCTTCTTTGGGAAATATCACAATGACTAATTCGATCAATCGATCGTTACATTGAAGTGGGTGGTGGTCCCGAAAACCACCTGTAAATTGTAACAAAATTAACCTTAAAAAAATTTTGGTATATGAGAGCATATCTACTCCAAAGAGTTCGTTCAAACATTCTGTGAAACATAAACCACAACCTGGTAGTAGTTGAATGTAACATGATATAAACTGCATAGAAAGAAAGAGAGAGATAGAACTCTTGTAGGAATAAAAACAATCTCAAATCATTCTTGTCATTATACATAAACAAAGATACTTGGAAGTTATACATATGCTGAATGTAAAAGTTATATATAAATTTAACATGGAGATTTATGAAAATTTTATATGTATTTTTTTAAAGTTTTAATATATATATATATATGATGATAAAGAAGAAGAATAACCTTAAAAAGGTAGGAAATTACTTGGAATTGTTTAAAATTTTATTTATGTGCTAAAAAAGCATTAAGTGTTCCAAGATCACTATAGCTTTGTTAAATAA
Source organism: Picea engelmannii (assembly GCA_009831015.1). Lineage (NCBI taxonomy): Eukaryota > Viridiplantae > Streptophyta > Pinopsida > Pinales > Pinaceae > Picea > Picea engelmannii. The sequence goes on from ML796853.1 coordinate 9,469, forward strand.
AAAGGTTAAGAAGGTTGGTAGTGTGTCTAATCTAGGTATATGTTGAACACTTTCATCCCATGGTGTTTTGGGAATTGACCAACCCCCATTTTTCACTATGAATCTCATGATAATTTGTTCTTATTTTAGCAATGTTTATAATATATTATGGTTAATCACCTCCTTATAATATCTTAGTTTCCTTTTTCCCTCTTCTATGTTATTTAATTTGTTTGTTTTTAAATGTTACCTACATGGTCATAGACATGCTTTCAATGGGAGAAAGGCTCACTTCAATGAGAACTATAAAATAAAATGTATTTTCTTTCATTTTGAGAATATAGATTATAAACTTCTTTTGAATGTGCTTTACATTTCTTTACAACTCTTTAGAAATACTAGATCACACCACAAAACACCACTTTTCATAAATATTTAATTTTCATTATAACATCATTATAAAAATATATAAGTCATAAAATAAAAATAAAAATAAAAAAGTTTCTTCTTTATTTAATATCAAATATCTATTTTTACTTGATATCATCTCTAAAAATCATATTATTTTATTATAATAATATTTTTATTTATTTTTTTATTTTAAAATAAATATTTTTCATTTCTATTATTAAATATTTTCAAAATATTGTGAAGATGTAAATGTTTTTACATATTATGTCTTTTATAATATTTTTTATAATTTAAAATATTTAAAATCACTTAATTTTATTAAAAAAATTCTTAAAAATCATATTATTTTATTATAATAATATTTTTATCATTTTTAAATTTTAAAATAACTGTTTTTCATTTCTATTATTAAATACTTTCAAAACATTGTGAAAATGTGATTGTTTATATATATTTTATAATATGTTTTTATAATTTAAAATATTTTAAATCACTTAATTTTATTATAATATTAATAAATCTACTATAATATACAATTTTATTATAATATTAATAAATCTACTATAATATACAATTTTATTATAATATTAATAAATATATTATAATATATAGTTAGTAATATTTTATAAATTTAAAAGTGAAATAATTATATTATTAATAATAAAATTAAAAATTATGTTCAACCTTTTTGTTTCTATAATTAATATTCAAATTTTATAATGTTAAATTTA
>ML796853.1:11316-28484 GCA_009831015.1 Picea engelmannii
ATCTCTAAGATCTATAAAATTGGAAATTGAATTTTTATTTTTCCAAGTTAATAAGTTATGAAATTGATCTTTATTACAAATCTTTTGAAAAGTATATCTAATAACCTTATAGGTTAGGAGGTCCCATAGAAATGTTTTTCATAAGATGCTTCATTCATCTTACAAAATTTACATGTTCTTTTATTCCAAGGTGTTTTGGATCTTGTCCAATGCCTAGTTTCACTATGAGAATTCATTCTTGATATATTTGAAATATTCAATAGTAGAAAGATGTCTTGTTATTCTACTTGGTGTGAATGATTTCATTCTAATAATTCAACTTTCCCTTATTCTCAATATCATTATTGCTCAACATAATCTCTAAAAAATTAGCTATGATAATGATTTTAAAAATGTTGATACATTGGAGAAAACCCTCATCCACTATCCCCCAATTATCTAACCAAGAAATTGCATCTTTAGTCCAACCTCTCTTTAGACTTGAGTGGATTTTACTAGAGTTTCAAGTAACGATAGGAATACTCACATTATTCAAGTTCCATAGAATGTACTTGTACATAAAGTAATCGATGATAGCCTTAATCTCAACAGGTTCAAGCCAAAATTCTAAAATAAATATTGGAGAAGGTGTAATACACTTAATTTTAATGTTATTTTTCATAAAACATTTTTGTATTTGCTTGATTTTCCTCCAAGTTTCCCTAGAAATACTATAACCTTAATCCCCATAGACATAATGAGGTTATCAAATACAACTTTTTTTTTCAAATCCAAAATTTTACAGATTTACAATTGTTATCAAGACCAAAATGAGATTTGTAGCCTCTATTGATTCTTTTCTCAATGCTATAGTTGCAATTTAGTTGAGATGAAAATAAATTCGAAGATGCTTTTAAAATTTGATGTCTTCTGCATTGTTATTATTTAAAAAAAAAATATGAGTATAGGATTTTCTTAGATTTAATTTGCATTACCTTTATTTTATCTATATTTATAGACATCCTAAATTTATACAAAAATATTATAGAATTTTAAGTTTCTTATCAATATCAAAGGGCATCCTCGTAACAGGAAAATATCATTTACATACAGAAGGTGGATGACGACCTTCCTCTAGGAAATCCTCTAACTTGTCAATAGAAATACCAAAAATAGTAGGCAACAAAGGAAAAACTTGATTGGTCCCTATACTACAATTGATTTCCTCTAACTAATCTTCATGGTTTCTATACTTGGAAATTCCTATTTCTGAGATAATCTGATATGACATAGGTTAGAAGATCACATAGGATGGATTCCTCCCATGAAAAATCTATAAATGATAGAAGTAGTTACAAACAGATAAATAACTAACTACTTAAGAGGAGATCGAACATCTACCTAGATTCCAACTTTCAAAGAAGACCTCTTTAGTGAATCCTTTCTTGAGTCCTTCACTCCATCACATTCCTCATCAATATTCACTCAGAGATAGACAATGTTGCGATAGATATTGTTATAAAAACTAATTCTTAATTATTCTTAGTACCTATCATTATCCAGCTGGATATTTGTGGCCACCCACCTGATCCAAATTCCACTTGACTCATCTTGACAGCTTTCAGTTCAGCATGTTTCTCTGTAATGGTGAAATGTCTTTGTAATTGTGGGTTATGCACATCTGGGGCTATATTGAATCCCTACACAGTATCCAAGTGGATATTGGTGGGCACCCACATATTCCAACTAGTTTATTTTAGTATTTTTTATGTCAGTACATCTTTTTATACTTTTGCAGTCATTTCGAGGCCCTAAAGAATTTTTTTGGGGATTTCCACAGTGAAACTATTGACACGGTCAAGGTTTAGTGACATAATGTGTTTTTCTAAAAGAATAACTTTCCAGTGGGCTATCACATGCCTAAAATGGAGATCGTATGAAAAACTTATGGCCCTGGGAAGTTGATGTACTAACTTACCCCAACAGGGCCCACATGAATTTTGGTACTTCATCTCCTAGGGTTAGGTTTGTGGATGTACATGGTTTTTACATTGATTTTTATTGTAAAAAGACCTTCAGAGTGTCATTGTACTGATTTTCTTACAAATGAGCATATCCATCACATCTCTTCTCAGAGATAAGTTGCCACCATTCTAGTGAGTTCATTCACTCTCTATTTTTACAGTCTCTATACATTTATTTAATTAATATAAATCATGTATTGTTATATTTCATTGTTTCTGGCAATATTTGTGTGTATTTCATTGTAATATCTATGCTTTCATTTCATTCTGAAAATAATCTGGATCAGTGGTGTTAGAGTAGGATGTTCTTGATCGTTTTTCAATGCGTGTACCCAACGAGGCCCAAGGATAGTAATTTTGGTCTCGACATTGTATCTCTTGAGGAAAATCATGCTCACGCACCCAAGAAACCCTACATGGTGGAAGAAAAGAAAAATGGAGGAGTATAATATTCTATTAACCTGTTTCTTAAGAAAGCTCTCGCGCGATAGAGGGACAAAATGATGGAGAATTTTTCCCCCATCCTTCAATATCTTTCGATAGCAACATGCACATATTCATCAAGTGGCCACTTTAGAGGAACCTCTCCCTTCAAGGTACAAGTTAATTTTGATATTCCCGTATTTAAAGATCAGATAGATGCGGATGCTCTATAAAAATGGTTAAATGTGCTAGAAGGTTATTTTTGTGTTCACAATTTTTTCGACAAGGAAAATATCACCTTTTCACTCCTCAAGGCTCTCTCTGTTCTCAAAAATTGGTGGGAAACTTACTGGGAGAAAAGTTCCACAGAGGAATATGAAATATATGGGATCGATCCCACTTGGAATTTTTTTGTTGATGCGTTCAAGGAACAATATTACCCTGTTGATAACTATGAAGATCAGTACATGAGATGGACCGCACTTCGGTAAGAGAAGGGCCAAACAGTTCTGAAGTTCAAAAATACTTCCCATACCTTGCATATCGAGCTAGGTATCAAAGACTTCGAGCAACATATGGTTCTAAAATATCATGGGGCTTTGCATAGGTACATCCAAAAAAAAATGGATTTCCTAAACATCTCATCATTGGGAGTTTCCTATCGATATGTTGTCAAAATCGAATAGAAATTTGGGCACCAGAACAAACAAGAGTTCAGGTCTTAAAATATGGAACAACCAAAGCATGATAAAGATGGCCCTAACCAACAACCTCCCAAAAAATATTCCAAGACACACAAAAATAAGGGTAAGGGAAATACGAAGAATGACACTAGGAAGTGGTGTGACTTCCGCAAAATAGCCTAGCACAACATTGATGAATGTCACTCAAAATAGTCATTGGTGGTTGATATCAAAGACAAGGAGTCGAACCGTAATTCATAATCTGATCCAGAAAATAATGAAAAAATATAGATCATCAACGTAGACCCCACTGCTATTGTCACAACTGCAAAAATTCAATCAGAAGAACCAACAGATCCTAAAGAGGGGGAGCGCCTCTTCCATTCACAAATGTGGGTGAAGGGGACCCTATTGCATTTCATTGTTAATATCAGAATCCAAAAGAATCACATCTTAGCTTAGGTCCTCAAATAGTTGGCATTGTCAACAAAACCACGCCTGTAACCATACAACATCAGGTGGCTTCACAAGGGATGGGATCTTTGTGTCACCCAACAGTGTTGCATGTCTTATGGAATCCATCCCTTCAAGTATGAGGTAGTGTGTGATGTTTCTCCTATTGATGTTTGTGATGTTCTTTTGGGACAACCATATATGTGGAAACTTCATGATGTTTATGAGTCTCGACCTCATAGTTTCATTATTAATCTAGGAGTCATGTCTATAGGATACCCGAGGTAGTTCTGACTATTGTTCCACCAAAACAATGTCACAAGGTAATATCTCATACTGCTAAATTCATCCTCTTCACAATATGTTCAAAGGATGAATAGAAGGTCACTGCAGCATCAACACCTTCTATCATGTAGAAGCAGATTGCAGAAGGGAAAGAATATATTGCTCCTTGACCTACGATGGTTCCTACACAATGTTTCGTCAATACAAGATACAATAGGTTGGTTGAACAAATTCAACCATGCCAAAAACAAGTTCGTGACATCCTTCCACAAACCAGGGAGCACAACTTCTCCAGCAAGGTAAGCAACTCACCAAGATTCAATTTTAGCAAATTCTTTCCCCTCTTCCCCGGGAACTCAACGCAATGGAGACCATTTCCTTCTAAGGGGGGAGGACTGATCCAGGTGGATATTAGTGGCCACCCACCTGTTCCAAATTCCACTTGGCTCATCTTGACATTTTCCAGTTCAACATGTTTCTCTGTAATGGTGACATCTCTTTGTAATTGTGGGTTCATAATTTTCAAGGTTGCATTGAATCCCTACACAACATCTAGGTGGATATTGATGGCCACCCACTTATTCCAACTGGCTTATTTTGGTATTTTTCATGTCAGTACATCTTTCTGTACTTTCAGGGCCGTTTTGAGGCCCTAAACATCATTTTTAGGCGACAATCAAACTATTGACAATGTTAGAGTTTGATGACATAATGTGTATTTCTCGAAAATACCTTTCGAACGGGCTATCACATGCCTAAAACGAAGATCGTATGCAAAATTCACGACCACAGGCAGTTGTTGTACTAACTTACACTAACGGTGCCCACATGACTTTTGGTGCTTCATATCCTAGGGATAGGTTTTTGGATGTCTAGGGTTTTGGAATTCATATTTATTGTAAAAACACCTTCAAAGCCTCATTGTACTAATCATCTTGTGAATGAGCATAGACATCACATATCTTTTCAAAGATAAGATGCCACCATTGTAGCGAGCTCATTCACTCTATATTTTTACAGTCTCTGTACATTTATTTCATTAATAAAAATCATGTATTGTTGTATTTCTCTATTTCTGGCAATATTTGTGTGTATTTCATTGTAATATCTCTACTTTCATTTCATTCTAAAAATAATCTGGATCATATGATGGGGATGTCAATTTTAATATAATTCAATGCATGCAAAGACTACAACAATGAATCAATTACATAAAATTGGGACAAGAAAGAGATTTCTCATTTAAAATGAACAATGAATAACATATGTAGATCTCATTAAATACCATTATGACACTCCCTCGGTACCTATCTCCTGAGTCCTACTCCTGAGCCACTACAAAATTCCCTCACCTCCTAAATCCTCACCCTAAATAAGTCATGGAAAGAGAATGAGCCTCTTCCTCAATGGGATAAGTGAGAAGTAATGTTAGAAATAGGGGTTTCCAGAAAAAAATGGAGAAGTCTTAAAAACTTGAGAAGGGGCTTGCAGATTTAGAAACATTTGGCTAGTGTAATAATTCTTCTAGAGTTTCCTTATCTCCTCTACCCCATGACATGTATTTATACTCCAAAACACTTGTTGGATTCATGATATATGTGATATATGAGGTCAAGAACTAGAAAAACCTATGAACTCTACTTGAAAATTCACAATTATGTATTTTGTGTGCCAAAAAATTGCATATATGCTAGTTTCTAAAGAGAAACAAGCATATGAAGACTTTCATACATTCTTTGTCAATGCATAGGGAGTATATGACTATAAAATGGAGTTTTTGAAATGTTTTGAGGAGGAAATGGGTGGAAAACATGTCTACAATTGGGAAAGGGATATAAAATTCATACCAAAAAGTGTATCCTTGGAATGAGGATATAGAACATGCTATAACAAATTCCCCCTAATGTTTGAGGTCATAAGGGTGGCTAATGGTAGAAATAAATTATATAATCTAGGAGGAGAGTGCACAGTAGGCCCAAACATAGTTCACCGAACACTATACAAGAACATAACCTGCAGAAGAAATTAAATATGAGACTACTCTCTTCCTAAGGTGGGTACACCCATGCTTAGAAGTGATGTAAGAATGGCCACCAAATAAAGTAGACTCTGTATCCATGAAGTATGTATATAAGTAGTGATCATGTCCACAAAAAATGAGTTAAGTAGTGATCATGTCCACGAAAAATGAGTACATGATGGATCCATGTCAAAGATATCATAACCATGAATAGATACATAGTGGATATGTGTCTCAGAATCATAGGAGAATAACTAGAATTAAATATATGAACAGATTGATCCTCATCAAGTACCAATGCCATGTAAAGGAGTGGTATTATCCAATGCAACTCAAGACGGATCATAAAATAGGTGATGCTACTATATAGATGGGATGAATTCAAGCATAGTGAGACAATGTTTGACTATCATTCAATGGTCTATACCATTAACATATTAGAGACAACACATTGATAATGATATGTGGAATCAAGGTCCCTAGTACATTCTAACAAGTGTGAATGAATTATCTAACATCAAAAAATTGTAGAATCGATTGATCAAGTTACATTTATGTATTCCAAATCTTAGTAGCAAGGGAAACTACCACTAATGACTACAAGCCCCAAGGTACCAAAAATACTCTAGATCCTAATCCCAAAGAAAATGAACCAAATTTGATGGGAAGAGATGCACTAGAAGGAGGGAATTAATGCATCCCCCATTATCCAACATGAGAAATAGTAGAAGGACAAATATTTTTAAGGACTTGGACAAAAGATTTGATGAACAGCCCATTGATTACATCTCTCACATGCACCAAATGGAATAGCACATGGAAGATGCCCTCCCAAAAACATACAATAATGAAAACCAGTAACAGAGAAGAGGAATTCCACCAATTAGGAAAATGTAACCCAAGGTACTACATGGATACCAATTTGTGAATAAAGGTCTTGGTGTTGAACACATGGGAAACTGCTCAATTAAATACCAATGATGGATTGTCATTTTTTGAGTGAAAGGTAACCTATCAATGATGAAAATAGGCTCAGGGTGCTATTGTAAGTCAAAATCATAGAGAAATGTGTTGGAGTCAATAATATTTGATCCACCAGCAAGAAATCAATGGGGACCTTCCATACTGGAACGAGTATAAGACATAGATTCTTGTTGATTCTAAGAATTGCTTGAAACAAGAAGGTTGACATAAAAATTTAGGACTTATGAGGAGTGGTTGACGTATTTTAAAACTTTCGTTGAACAAAAACATGAAGCTTGAGTGACTTGGGTAGAATATACTCAAGAATGAAGAATGACATAAGTTTACAACACAGGAGGTATCAAAGGAATCTCTATAGTGACTAGAACAATAACCATCTGGAGGAGTAAAGACTTAATGAACGAGGTTCAATTTCCTAAATACACACTAAAACCCCAATCTGTTTGAGATGGAGACTCAAAACCTTAGTTCTTTTTTAGGGGTGACATGACTGCTGCAAAAATGATAAATTGACTCTTTTCCATCCTATTTTTTGATATTTTGATCTTTTTTTATCTTTTTCATGTTATAAAATCATGAAAAATAATAAAAGAATTATATGATACAATGGATGAAACGAGTGTCACAGGAAATAAAACTAGTTCCAAGTGTAGGGAACATACCTATGCTCAATGCAAGAAATGTGTGCATGATAGGGACACTCGGGGGAATTTTTCCTCTAGGGATACAAATGTCAAATCACAAAAGAGAAATAAATGAAAAGGAAGGGAAGCAAAGAGAATTCATAAGTAATAGTGTATATGATACAAATTTGAAGTTGACATTAGGCTCAAAACTGCAATGGGAAAATGAAATGGAATATTACAACTCAATACATAATATGTGATCCCCATGAGTATTAGATAGGAAGCGATTGAGAAGAAGTTATTGGGATTCATTGCAAATTCATGATGGGACTAAAAAGGACTCTTGATCCTATAGATAACTTCATCATGGCCACTAAATGGCTAGAAACATACTGACTAGGGAACCCATGAAAAAGGAAGGATCTACCACATAAAATATGACACTTGTAATTAGTGGGAAAAGTTTTTCACAAATTAATGGAATTAACCCTAAGGAAAACAAGAAAGTGACATTGATTATGTGAAGTGAAAGGTGAAAATCCCCTATTTTATGTGCTATTAATCGAAAGAAATACATGTCAAAGAGTCAAATACGAACCGAAATGATGGAAAAATGAGTAAAATTCACCATTGTACAACATCTCACCTAAAAAAATTCAAAACCAAACTTGACCTACAACTTGAATATTCGTCCATAAGGTTAAATTACCTAAAGTGACTCCAAAAATATATAAAAGTGGGTAATAAAAAAGGATTAAATAGTAAAAAAAACCTTTTTACTATACCATTTTTATTTTTACCCAAAATAGTGATTTGGAGTTGTAAAAACACTTCCAATTTGATTGACAATTGTAGGATCTACGAGTATGGAAATTGATGGGTGTTCTATATGCACTAAAAACACACTAAAAACCCTCAATTAAATTGTCAACCTGGGGTAAGTAAACTTAGAGTTGTAGCAAAATATATGTCAAAAGTATAAGGGTTGGTAGGAGTATAGTCTAACTAATGAAAGTAGTTATCTAAGGCTAATCTACTCAAGAAAACATATCTAATTAACCCAACTAAGCAACTTGAAACTAGGTAACCTAAGTACTTTTGGGCCAAAGGTTGATGGATATTTCCTAAGAAAGAAAATTAAAACTCTATGTAAAGAAAATAATAAGCAAAAGAAAACTACCAAGCATAATAAGCAAATGACAAAACAAAAATTCTTTAACTTTCCAACCTACACTCAATGAGCAGCTACCCTATGAAAGAAAATAAATAAGCAAGTAAGCAAAAGCACCTATCTAACCTATTAAAGCAAATAGACAAGTAAGCAAAGACACCTAACTAACCTACTAAAGCAAAAGACAAGTAAGCAAAGGCACCTAACTAACCTATGAAATCAAAAGACAAGTAAGCAAAGGAAACTAACTACTGCAATCAAAACTTCTCATTGAACAACTATCTAGCCTAAGAGGCAAGTGAACTAAATGCCTAATGAAAAACTATTTCTCTTGCACGAAAGTAAATCTAAATGCTCAATGCAATGCATGAAAGGAAATCTATTCTATTGAAAGCAAGAAGGGCTACCAACTAAACTTATGAAAACAAGAAACTATCTCTTCTAATCTACGAAAGCAAGAAACTATCTTTAATCTATGAAACACTCAAATGTAATGTTGGTGGTTGTGTGAATGCCTTCGGTGGTGATGGATGATATCTCAATGACACTTGACAAAAAAGGACAATTCCAACGGTATAAACTCAACACTAATATCAACGGAAAAATGAAAGGTATGGATTAAACAATCTAAGGAGAATTTAGCCATGTCAAAGATAATGTTAAATACCCTCCATATTCATGTATGAACCATCAACAACATAACGAGGTTATTATTCCAATTCTACACAATGTAAGCAAACCAGATTCATTCATTACCTAATAAATTCAATTGCACTTTAATTCTAAGAAAGGAAATTGCGTGAAATAAAACTATACTATGTCTATTTTAACCATTCAGACTATGATAAGAAAATGAATTAAAAACAGAAATTAAACTATGATATTAAAAAGTAAATTTACAATTGCATTAACCAATAACTAAGTAAATGAAATCTATGTAAAACTAAGATAAGAAAACTATAAAAACTGGAAGTAAATCTATCCATCCATCAATCTTTGTTAAAATAAACCCAAATTAAAACTATGTTCTGTTCTAATAAAAAAATTGTTCTAAACTTGCCTGTAAAATTATAAAAGAAAACACAATTTAACATCTAACTGCATGCGGGGTTAGTATAGTGTGAGAGAGACTTGCAAACCTTTTCTAATCTACGAGATTAATGCATGTTAACATATATCATCATCTAATCCTGCAAAACAATTAAAACAATTAAGCTACAACAAACTAGTTAGCACAATAAAAATATACATGTATAGAAAATAAAAAGAGAGCAATTTAAATTAGGAAATGAAAAATAAAAATGAAGATAGTTACCAGACTGTTGGTGGGCCCCCCAGAAATTCATGGTCACTCTTTAAAATCACACCACGAACTCAACAGGCCAAATTCACCATAAAAATACAAAAACGTAGTTCTGGCATAATTTTGGCAATGTAAAAACTCAAAAACAGAGAAAAACGAGTTTGTCTCCAATACAATGATTCTTCTACTTGCTTAACTATCTAATGACCATCATGGTAGTATTTATAAGCTTACAAACCAAGTGGTCGACCACAGGAGGGTCAAACCACCTCTAAATTCGGAAAAATACAATAAATGATGCCATAACTGACAAAACGGAGCAAGCCAATAATCGCCTTCTTTGGACAGCTAAAATCGAGTTGTGTTGAGATTAGTAGCTGGAGGGGTTGATCATGAAGAAAACCCATGTTCCCAATTTATCCATCACTAGCCGCCAATGCCATAACCGCCAACTCGCTTTGCGTTTTTGTGCAATACTGGGTGCTGGAACGAGTGTCGGATCGGGTACCGGAACAAGTGTTGGAACGAGTGTCGGATCAAGTGTCGGAACTGGAACCATGCTGTGTTTTACCTTGTAACAATAGAAAAACATGAATTAACCCTTGGAAATCATAGAACATGATGAATTAAACTTGATTTAGTCATTAAACATGAATTACATGTACCTTATGCCGATTATACCATTTTATCATAAAATTCTTCAAAAAGCTACTTTAAAAGATGAAAAACGCATATATACATATGGAAAAAAGTGTATAATAATGTCATGAAAATGATCATATCTCGGGCCCAACAGAAATCGAAAACCATCGGGACCAAGTAAAATCTCTGCTCATTCTCTTCATTTTTTACCATTTGTTTTGTTTCTTTAATTAGTATTTGATTATTTTAAGTATCTTTTAATAATGGAAGGGTGCATACTTTCCCTTTATACACATGGGGCACATATAAGGTTCCCTATACAAAACTATTTCCTCATTAGCCAACATATATATGCACCTTTTTTTTTAGTTGCAAGAGTATGAGGTTGTGTAAATGAAGAAAATCCATGATCAACTCCTAATTTTTTCCAAATGATGTAGGATGGAAATTGTATGGAGAGAAGGGGAACATGAAGAGATTGATAATTAGTTTATAGACGATCTGAAGGTAGTGGTCATGCTATGAAATTGTGGTTTATTGAAAATTTTTAATATTGGAAACATAAGGGCCCAAGAAAAACTATTACAAGTGATGATAGGGTACTAGATTTGAGATGCATATGCTTTTATGTTGGATGGCCAACCTATGAAAATAGAGGTTGAGTATATCTACTTTACAACATGTCTCTCCCAACAGGGATAAATATGGCTAACCTCTGAAAATAAAGGTTGAGTATATCTACTTTACAACATGTCTCTCCCAACAAGGATAAATAGTCAACTTGATAATGTAAGGCAGTGGTGGCCTAACCATTAATGAGCACATCACCACATTTTTTCATCATGGTACCCAAAAGGTGGGTATGAAAATCACAATAAGAAATGTTGAAATAAAAGGTTTTAATATAATCATGTGTACCATCAATCAAATAAAAATATCCACATATTTACACCAAGCATCACACCCACAGATGTTCTATGGTGTGGAGTGCTTGCGACCTACAATATTTAATTGGTGCTCATCTCTTCTAGCATCAATGCAGGCTCATCTTACATACTTCAAGTTGGTTAATATGAAGAACTTTGGTTACGGGAGCATCATGTGCTCCTCATTCTTTAAGAGAGTTACAACATTGATTTCGTAGGTAGAACTAGAACTACCTATTATCGGATAAATCGGTTAATGTAGACATAAACTAATCTCCCTAGATCCACTGACGTAGACGCCTCCTACGTCTGCTCATAGGATCGTTCAATCACCAAGCGAGCCGAAGTGGCTCTTCTGATTCCCTGCTAGAATACCTGATAGAAACCCTATCCACAGGTCCTGCCCTTTTACCACACGGTCTTTTGCACTTAACCGTGAGCTTTCCCGACTTAATTTCGAGTTTCGGGGTTTCGTGATCCCCGACGTCAAGAGTTCCTGTCCTCTTGAATCCCCGATCTCTGATGCGCTCTTTTTTTGGCCTTAGCCCCTCCTGGCTATGCCCCCTAGTCCATATGACTAGTCCTCGTAAGACTGCAGTCTTTTCTCCTTTCGGGGTTTTGACTTCAAAATACTGATGCGCCCTAACTTCAATTAGCCCTCCGGGCTAAGCTCGTGGTCCATGTGACCTTCCCCTATATGACCGCAGTCATACCTCGTATCGGGGTTTCGGACTTTTCAATGCCAAAATGCATTTTCTCTCGGTACTGTCGATCTCTCGAATCTCAATTCTCCGCTATGCTGACAACTGGACCCTTAAACAGAACTTCCCTCTTCTCCAATACGCTGACAGTTGGCCCCCCAATAACACTTCCCTCCTTTCGTGGTTTTGGATTTCGAAGTTCTGAAATGTATGGACTTCTTGTGCATGGAATCCCCGATATGCCGATGGAATCTCCTGATCTCACCACATGTTCCCCAATCGATGGACGGCTCAGGCTTGTATCGAGGTTTTCACTGTGAACTTACCTGATCTCCTGTCCACGGGAATTCCGATATCCCGATTGCCAATATCCCAATTAGATGCTCTCGTCGCGACTTTCACCTTGTCTTTCCACGAAGGCTTCGATCACTGCCACGTGCCCCAGTAGATGGACGGTCCTGATCGCCTCTCGCGATTTCGCGACTTCTGATGCTCCGAAAGTCTTTCCCTCAGGATTCGTGAAACGCCGAACCCCAATGCGTCATTTTGAATTTTCTATCGAGACTTCCCCTGATAGTCTGGATCTCCGTCACGTATCCTGACTGATGGACGGTTCTGATCCAATCTCGTGATTTTGGAGTTTCTGATACCTCGATGACAGAAATTCTCTGTCAACTCAAAACCCCAGTAGTCGATATACCGATGGGTCGCTCGATCCCCGCCACGCGTCTCCACAAACGGACGGCTCAGATTCACTCTCGCTATTTCGAGACTTGAAACATCCTGACTTTCTCGACCTCGAGCACTTCGATATCCCGAACGTCGATATCCTGATAAGTCAATCCTTTCAAGACTTCCACCCTCCTGTTCATGATGCTAAACCTCGTGCAGCTCCCAACCGATTTGACGACTGTTGGGTATTTCGCTCTAGATCTGACGGTTTAGATCCGTCCTTCTTGTGCACTCCTCCTGCTCCTTCCTGGACGTGGGAAATCCGACGGTCCAAGATCTATCAGCTGATCTGATGGCCGATATTGTTCCTCCTGAGATTTTGCATGTTCTCTTCCGGACTTGGAAGGATTTTCCAAAACTCAAAGGCCTCGATCTTTGTCTGGTTCCTCCTGCGAGCTCTCGACTTTAAGTCTCGCCTGCATTCTCGACGATGTTGTTCCTCCTGAGCTTGGAGGACTCTGAACTCTCCAAAGAGTTCTTCGACCTCTGCATTCCTTAAAACTGTAGCTCTGTGCGCTGAAAGTACTACTCCTCCTGAGCTTATCCTTGAATCCCAAAGGGATTCTTTGAATCCTGCGCCTTTGCAGAGTCTTCACATGCACACACAGTGTTGTCTCTCCTGAGCTTCTCAAACACTCAGACCCCTAAGGGATTTTATCCTTCTTTATTCTCCCACAGATGGAGAATGTAATTCCCTCCTCGCTATCCTCTGCCTCAAGCAACCTCTTGCTGAGTCTGTAGGGTGTTCAACAACCCTGTGAAGATCCCTCAGTGGACTCTTCCTTTAAATTTTAGAACTCAAAGAGTTTTCTTTTCTTCTATCAGCACACTTACTCAATGCCCTCCTGGTAGAGTATCTTTTCACATGACGTCTAGCATTTATGTCCTCTGTGCACTCCTTGCACCTGCTCAATGCCCACTGGTAGAGCTCCTCATAATCCTTAGTGATTATGGTCCTCCTTAAGAACTCACAGCAGAGTTCTTCTCAATGCACCACTGTGCATATGCTCAATGCCCACCCGACAGAGATTCACAGAACTCCCCAGAGATCCTGTCTGCAACTGTGTATCTCCTACACAGACTTGCCTCCAAGGTATTCAGCAACCTTGAGGTCTTCCCCGAGTTTTTGATTTCGGTTCCTGTGCCGCAACACGTCTTTGTCTGAACCCGCAGAATTTAGAAGTGCAACCTCTATGCACGGCTATCAGAACCTATAGCGTTCTGTCACACCCTCCTGGTATGAAGCCTCAAAGACCTTCACCTGAAATCAGACACACTCCTGCCAATGCAAACCTACAGTATACATCTACAACACATATGAACACTCACAGACATTCATTTAACATAGAATCCATGCAGGAAAAACTACTTCTCTTTATAATAAAATGGCAAATGCCTGTTTTTACAAGGGTTTTCTCGAGCTCTCTCTGGCTCTCCTCTTACAACCACTACAAATCCCTCAAAATGAGAAATGAAATCTCTTTTACCTGAGGGGGCTCTTCGAGCGCTTCCCTCCAACCTACCTACCCTATTCAATTACATTGAATGGGTTGTCTAGTCTAGCATCTGGATCTAGATCTCAGCCTTACAAACATTAAAGTCCTATCTTATCTACAACCTGTGCAAAGGCACGGCTTCACAGCTCACCAGCTTAAACATTTGATTACATTGAATTCATATTTTAAATGAGGTTGCGCCTCTCTTCACCAGGCGATTTGAATTTGCTAACGTGGTTGGCTGGCTGACATGGAGAGATGCTCCTACATCATACTCCTCAGCTGCAAAATTCATGAGCTCCTGCTCATGAGCTTCCCATCTTAGCTGTTGAAATCCTCCTGGATCCCAAATCATTCTCTGGAGTTGTTCATCTGCTCCATCTCCCTGTTGTTGTTGCTTCTTTTGTTGTTGCACTGCTGCTTCTCCCTTTCTGCTCAGCTGCTCCTTGCTGGTATTCTCTGCTGACCTCAACATCAGCCTTTTGATCTCCTTGATCGTTGCATCCAGCTACTCCAGTGGCTGGTCATGTTTTTGCAGTCTCCCCAGCAGCAAATTTTTTTGGCACATTGGCAGATCACTATGATCTCCCACGCCTCCTTCTTCATATTCATCTGTGGCCTCAAGTTTCCACCCTACTGCATACTTCAACTCTGTAGTCTCTTCCTGACTGACTTTCTATTCAGTCACCTTCTCTGACAGCTCAACTTCTGTCAGTTCTCTTGCTGGTTCTGGATTGCTCATCCAATCCTCCAACATCTCTAGCTCCCTCTCCCATGGAGTGGTAGATCTGCCTACCTACTCTTTTTCTTCTGCTGCTAGCTTAAGTGCTCCAGTTTTCTTTTCTTCCGCTTCCTCAGTTTCCTGGCTGAAAGCATTGATCCATTCCTCAGAATGCTCGTCCTCCCTTTCTGCTTTGGAAACTTCCAAAGTCTGCTCCACTGCCTTCATGACAGTCTCAGTTGGTTGTCCTTCTTCTGTTGTTGCTGCATCAACATTCGCAACGCAGACTTCTACCTCCTCTTGGGAAAATGGTAGGAACATTTTGATTCCCCTAATCATTAGAAGGTCCTTTAGATCCTCCTTTTCTGTTAGCTGCACATGCTGATCTAAATCCATTTCCAAGCTCACCTGCTCTTTCAGATCTTGTGGCTGATTCCAACTCATTTGCTCCTGCCTGCCCACCTGGCAATATGGGATCTGCTCACTGCCATCCTGGAAGACTATGAGATCAATTGATCCCATCTCCATCAGCACTCCTTGTTGAATTGACCTCACCTCCGAGTCCAAGAGACCTTCAGATAGTCTCGAATGCTCATCTCTGCCCACCTAGCAATATGAGATGCTTCCACTACCCTCCTGGCAGTCTTCGAGATCCCGCAGCGACCTCATTTCATTACCCAGCTGGCAACATGAAATTCCTTGGCTGTCCTCCTAGCAGTCTGTGATATCCCGCAGTGATCTCAACTCGCTGCCCACTTGGAAATTGGGAATTTCCCCTCTGCCCTCCTGGAAACTCTTGAGATCCTTAGCTGATCTCATTTCATTCTCTTCCCTGAGAATTTTCCCAGTCTCTGGTTCACATACCTGAACCATTTCTTCTTCTGGTCCATTGAGGTTTTCAGCATACCTCAACCATCCTCTTAACAGTCTACGTTGTTTTCTAGCCATCAAATCTTTGACTAGCCATTTTACTTTTGGTTTCTTCATGGGCCATTCACACACCCATCTTAATCTGGTATTCTACTGCATCTGCAGTTCAAGCTTTTCCAATTCTTTCTTTATATCAGCGAGCTCTTCATCTATATCTTCTTGGCTCCATAGCTCTGATTTTTTCCTTCCAGCATACTTATGGCCTTCAGTAGCCATGTTGATGTCTCGGCTTGCTCTCCTAGCAAACCTGCTGCTGTCACTCTTTACCCTGAGTGTTTCCAGCTTCATCCCACAGTTCTCCAGACTGTCCCTTTGATTGTTGCCTACCTGCAAACAACCATCACAGAGTCTCCAACACTCTGTCTTCTTTTTCCTTCTCCCTCTGCTTGCAATATACAAACAGAGTTCTAGCTCTGATACCACTTGACGTGTATCAGAGTGCTCTTTACCTCTTATGCCTCTCTTGCCTGAAATATACAAACAAGAATCAGGCTCTGATACCACTTGGCGCAGACGCCTCCTACGTCCGCTCACAGTATCGTTCAATCACCAAGCAAGCCGAAGTGGCTCTTTCGATTCCTAGCTGGAATCCCTGATAGAAACCCGATCCACAGGTCCTTCCCTTTTACCACACGATCTTTTTCACTTAACCGTGAGCTTTCCCGACTTAATTTCGGGTTTCGGGGTTTCGTGATCCCCGACGTCAAGAGTTCCTGTCCTC
This sequence comes from Picea engelmannii, assembly GCA_009831015.1. Taxonomy (NCBI): domain Eukaryota; kingdom Viridiplantae; phylum Streptophyta; class Pinopsida; order Pinales; family Pinaceae; genus Picea; species Picea engelmannii. The sequence goes on from ML796853.1 coordinate 28,137, forward strand.
TTGAATCTTCGATCTCCGATGCGCTTTTTTTTTGGCCTTAGACCCTCCTGGCTATGCCCCCTAGTCCATATGACTAGTCCTCATAAGACCGCAGTCTTATCTCCTTTCGGGGTTTTTACTTCAAAATCCCGATGCACCCTAACTTCAATTAGCCCTCCGGGCTAATCTCGTGGTCCACGTTGTTAGCAACATTTCTTGCAAAGGGGGGTAAAATGCGAAGGAATGGGTTAAAAACCCACTTGTCCTAAGTTTGGGATGCTAATGCGACTATGTTTAAATGGAAATCAATTCTGGACTGCAGGATTTCGCGCGCCCAGATCAACGGCACGCATCGGATTTCGGAGTCCC
>ML796853.1:28509-74693 GCA_009831015.1 Picea engelmannii
CCCCCCCCCGCCTTTCTACCTTTAAGCAGAGGGGGGGGTCCGAAATCAGGCGCGCATCTTCCCAACGGTCGAGATCAAAGCGCCCGTATCAATGGCGCTCAGGCGATCCCATCCTTCTCAGTTGCTCTGTTTTAATCAACATGGGCCCTTCTCCCCGATTGCCATGTGTCCCCCCATCTCCACTCTTTTATTCCATCTCATCATCCACTCACCACCTGCCACGTGTTCCGCTCCCTCCCACGTTACCCTCCCACTAAAAGTGTGTCCGTTATATCTCATCTCCTGTCCCCTCCGCTTATTTCCTTCCGCCATGTGTCTTCCCCTATAACCTCTATCACACTTCATCGCTTCTTACCTCACCCTCACAATGTTGGCACCACCACTCCCATTATGCGCCCTATCCTTCGTGCTGGCTAGCACGCCTATTCATCAGGCAGTTCAGTTAATCCAGGTGGCAGCGCGAGGGGTCGTCCATGTCCCAAATTTACCGAGTTGGCCGGGCCATCCTCAATCCTAATGAAGCAATTATTGAGGTGGTTGGTGGTGGTTAGACTTCGCCTCCGCCATAATGGGAAAGTCCGGCGACGAATTAAGAGCACGTCGATTCACCCACGGAACTGTCAGAAGTTCGATTGTGTCTGCCACAAGTGCACAATCGCTCAGAGAGTGCAAGAGCAGGTTGTCAGAAGCCATGCAGATGCAAAGTTTTAATGCAATGTCTCGATTTTGTTGATGTTGTTGTTTTAAGTATATGTAGGCGTTTTCGCCATTTTTGTATCGATCGATGGTTGAGAAGAGCTCTCGGTTGTAAAGTTTTAATGAAACACTGTTAATCTGGTTATGTATGAACTTTTGAGACTTCTTGCCTTATGAATGCCAGTTCCTTTCACGTCTTTGTTTACACTATGTTAGGGAAGCTTGGAATTGGAGGATCCAGTCAAGTTGTAGCTATTATAGGATGATGTTGTAATGGATCATTGTAATAGTTGCGTTGTCTCTAATCAGTTCTTGTGATTTTCCCAGTGCTGAGTGACTTGGAATTGGAGGATCCAGTCAAGTCCCCTTTTAGTTTCTTGAGACCCTGAACCAAGAGGATATTGCATTCAGAGTCTTTCTTCTGCAAACTGCTGAAATCCTGTTGCCCAAAGTGGTTTGTTCACCCTTCTTACCAAGTCTTCCACCTGTTCATCTTTTAATCAACCCACTGGATGAATTTAGACCAAGACCTCCCTTGCTACTTACATGCCAGACCCAGTCCCTGAGTTAGAGTGATATCTCCCCCGAGTCTCTACCCATCTGATCACCAATTAAAAAATTATCGTGACATAAAACTGATGGGTGTCGGGCTCTGCTCCTGCAAGCAATCTAGGAGTGACTTCTGATGCTAACATTTATGGCGCCATTGCCGGGGACGAAGTTGAATATTTTCCCCGGGATTGAATGACAACGATCAACTGATTCTGAAGGTGCATCAGATATCAGAACTATTGAGATTTCTACTATGCACCTGGTGACTCCACTGACGTGACTCCGCTGGGGAATTCCGTTGATGCCAACCCAAAAGCGCTTCCATTGTTTCATCCATGGCTTTAAGAGGCAGACACACGAGGTCTAATCCACAACTACCGTTAGCACCACCTGAAGCAGACCTAGAAAAGGTTATCAGAAAGGGTAAATCCTCAGGAGACGGTGCCTCTACTGCTAAAACTGGTATTTTCGATGATTTGCATGTTTCTGTAGAAACCCCTCCCCCCTCGTTTCGTCCTATTAGACCTCCTTCAGAGGTTTCTCGTTTCCTAAATTTTGGGAGTGTTCCTACTGAGTTTTCCCCTCCTGGTCTGGGATTGGAGGGAGAAATCCTTGTCACTCCCCTCTCCTCTGAAGTTGTTCCTTGGCGTAGACCCAGGACTACAGAAGTTTTCCCCACTCCTACACAAAGAGGAGCACCGAGTGACTTGATTTCATTAGCTTTCTCCTTGAATCCTCTCTTGTTTCCCACTCCACTTCGGGACTCATTCCCAGTAGCCCCTTCGTGAACTCCTTCTCCTTCGAATTCTCCTCCACCTAATATTCCTATTGTTGGTGTTAATCCCCCTCCAAATAGAATGGATGCCATAGTTGCTGCCCGATATGCTCCCTTAGTCCTACCCCAACCTATGCATCCTCTCCCTACTGGAGATTATTTGAAGTATATGCCCAAGTTCACTGGGGAAGGGGACATAACTGCTGAGGAGCACCTGGCTGCTTTCTACAGTTATGAAGACAACCTAAACATTGAAAATGAGGATGTCTGGATGAGAGTCTTCGTCCAGAGCCTGGATGGTGAGGTCAGGAAGTGGTTTAGAGGATTGGCCCCCGGATCTATTGTTGGAATTGAAGCTCTGGATAGTGTTTTCCTGAGGCAATGGGGAGATAGGAAGGATTTCATGTACTACATGACAGAGTTTGGGTCTTTAAAGAAAATGGAAGGAGAGTCTGTCTCCGACTTCTCCAAAATATTTAATAAGATGTATAATAAGATTCCTGCAGAGATAAATCCCTCAGAAGCCTCTACCCAAATTTCCTATGTTCGTGCTTTCGACCCCGATTTCTGCCTTCTATTGAGAGAAATAAGAGCTTCCTCCTTAGCCCAAATGCAAGACGTAGTTGTCGAAGTGGAATCCAATGTATTAGCAGCTGACAGACTGAGGAGAAAAGACGACGTAGACAGAAGAAAGGGAAAATCCGAAGCCTCAACTTCTGGCCTGTCGGGGCCCCACCCTCAAGTAGATGAGCTGACCAAAATGATGAAGTTTATGTCTGAAGAGATGGAGAGACTGAAGGTGGAGAGGAGGAAAGCATATAAGGGCCCTCAGAGTGCCGAAAACAAAGGAGGTTTCAGGAGGCCAAACAATATCGCTCCCCCGACTATGCACAGAGAGAGGGGAAGAGACAGAGAAGACTAGAGGATTCATGCCCCTTTACAGAACAATTTTGTGGCCGAAGATGAAGAAGGGGAAACAGACGAGCTTGAGCCTAAGATCCATTACTTCAGAGAGACTCCCCCTTTTCCTCATCTGACTCAATCAGCATATGAGGAGTCTCTCATGAACATTCAACTAAATGAACTGAGCAAGGAAAACCAGACTAGTGGTCGTCGAGGTAGGTATGACCTGAGGTCTCAAAAGAAGGCAGTAACACCTGGTGTTCCTGAGCAGTCCACTAGAACAGAGAGGCCTGCCAATGAAGTAACGGACGCTCACAGAGGTAAGAAGACCCAACCCCTCTCTCCCATTATTCAGAATCATGTTCCTGAAATAAGAGAAATCCCTAAGCTTACATCTTCTTTTAATTTCGAGCATGAAATTCAAAAGATCATAATCCCTATGCCCCGAACCGAATTGATTAAACATGAGGGGTTTAAGAAGCGCTTCTCTGAGCTGTTACAGTCTGAAGTCTCAAGCCTTCCTACAGACTCCATCAATTTGCAATATGAGAAGCCAGTCGTCATCCTAGGTCCCATGGTAGAAGACAGAGATGATTCATCCCCTCCCTTCTACACCTCCCTGAACATACATGATAAAGTGCTACACAACTGCTTGATGGATTCAGGGGCTTCTCACAACCTCATGCCCAAAACTATCATGGAAGAGTTAGGGATAGAGGTCACCCGAGCCTATCATGACCTCTATTCCTTTGACTCCAGGAGAGTTCAGTGTCTTGGAGTTATTAAAGACCTGGTTGTGATCTTGTTTCAACTTCCCATGAAAAGTGTGGTCATGGATATCGTAGTAGCTGATGTCCCCCCGAAGTTCGGTATGTTGTTTTCAAGATCTTGGATAAAAAGACTGCGGGGAACCTTGCAGATGGACCTCACATATGTTACTATCCCAGTGTTTGGAGGAGAGCATAGAAGACTATACAGGGAAGCCCAACTGGCCTATATAATCAGGGATGAAGCCAACCCTACCAATCATCCCATCTTTCCCTTGGACACTGACTTAGGCTCCAGTTTACTACAGATCACCCATGCCCCCAAGCCTCCTCTCAAACTCAGAAAGCAGCCCTCCATTTCCCCTAAATTTCCTCCTTCCATCATCCCCGTCTGGAAAATGTTCTTTGATGGAGCCTCTTCCAGGGAAGGCGCTGGAGCTGGGGTAGTTTTTGTGTCCCATGCTCAGGAAAAAATGTCTCTATCGTACAAACTAGAATTTGAAGCTACCAACAATGTGGCAGAGTATGAAGCTCTCATCCTAGGATTAAGAGCTGCAAGGGAAATGGGAATCCAGGAGGTAGCAGCGTTTGGAGATGCAGAGTTGGTAGTCCAACAGATCAGAAACGGTTATCAAGCTAAGCATCCTCAACTCAGAATCTACAGAAATGAGGTATGGGACCTAATTGACAGTTTCTTCTCGACGTTTAACATTTCTTTCATCCCAAGAGAGGAGAACACAGTGGTAGATTCCTTGGCTACATCAGCAAGCAATTTCAAAATACCCTTGCCACCCAAATTTAGATATGATGTAGAAGTAAAATACAGGCCCTCCATACCTGACAATGTCAAACATTGGAAGGTGTTCGAGGATGATCTAGAGATCAAGAATTTCTTGGAGACTGTTGAAGAATTTTTAGAGATGCATATCGACCAAGATTCTATCTCTGAGGAAGGGCTTGATGGGGGTAAGTTGTTGAGTAAAATAGAAAAGCATGACATTATTCAGCTGCCTAACAATCACATTTCGAGGGGACTAGTCCCTTTAGAGACATTGTTCGATGGGAATGATGTGGCAGTAAAGGGCAGGGTTTCAGATGAAGGTGCTGACACAGCTAAGTGCAACATTGGCACACCAGAGGAACCTAAGTTTGTCAAGTTGTCAAGGGGTTTGAACAGAGAGAAGAGGGCCGAATATACCAAGTTGTTGAGAGAGTTTGTTGATGTGTTCGCATGGACCTATGAAGACCTCAAAACATATGACACATCTATCATTGAACACAAGATCCCACTGAAGGAAGAGGCAAAGCCATTCAGGCAGAAGCTAAGACAGATAAATCCCATGTTGCTGCTTGTCATGGAGAAAGAAGCGAAAAGGATGTTAGAGGCCTAGATCATCGTCCCCTTAAGATATTCCGAATGGGTGGCCAATTTGGTTCTGGTAAGGAAGAAAAGTGGAGAAATCGGGCTTTGTGTTGACTTCAGGAACCTGAACAAGAGCTCAAAGAAAGATAACTATCCCCTGCCCAACATGGAACACATATTGCAGAGGGTAACAGGAGCTTCCAGGATGTCCATGATTGATGGTTTCTCTGGCTACAATCAAGTCTCAATTATGCCTGAAGACAGAGAAAAAACGGCCTTCACCACCCCTTGGGGCACATTCATGTATGCCAAAATGCCTTTTGGGTTGATGAATGCAGGAGCCACATTTCAGCGAGCCATGGACATAGCCTTCATCAGGGAGAAAGATAAATTTGTGGTGATCTATCTGGATGACATAACAGTCTTCTCCAAGTCTGATGAAGAGCATTGTTGCCACATGAGAAAAGTTTTTTCGAAGTGTCACAGGTTTAGCCTTTCCCTAAATCCCAAGAAGTCTTTGTTTGCTATGAAGGAAGGGAAGTTGTTAGGCCATATAGTATCAGTAGAGGGGGTAAGAATTGATCCTAGCAGGGTAGAAGCAATTCATACCCTGTCGCTTCCTAGATCTAAGAAGGAAGTTCAGGCCTTTTTGGGGAAGATTAATTTTCTGAGGAGATTTGTCTCAAGTTTTGCTGAACTAGTGAATCCCATCACAACCATGCTCAGAAAGGAAAATGAAGTTAGATGGACTGCTGAATCACGGGAAGCTTTCGTCCTAATAAAGAAAGCATTGACTGAGGCACCTGTGCTAATCAGTCCTAATTATTCCAGAGATTTCCTGAGTTTTTCTTTTTCTTCTTATGATACAGTAGCAGCGGTCTTGTTGCAGAGAAATGAAGAAGGGAGAGAAAAACCCATATCGTTCCTTAGCAAGGCATTGAGAGATGAAGAAGTCCGGTACGAGATCATGGAGAAGCAAGCCTATGCCTTGGTGAAAGCTCTCAAATCTTTCAGAGTGTATGTCTTACACTCAAGAATCACTGCATACATTCCTTCAGCCTCTGTGAAGGACATTCTTATACAGCCAGACATAGACGGGAGGAGAGGTAAATGGATCGCCAAGATCCTAGAGTTTGATCTGGTGATCAAGCCCACCAAGTTGATAAAGGGGCAAGGTTTGGCCAAGTTGCTGACTGAATCCAATTGCAAAGCCTTGGGGATTAACTTCATCAATGAGCAAGTTGAGTCATTCGACAAGAACTCTCAGGGTGCCCTATCACTAACAGCATGCCCCTGGTACAAGGATGTCTTGTACTTTCTGCAAGAATTGAGGCCTCCCGATAAAATGGAGAAAAGAAAGGTAAGATATTTAAAGCTCAAGGCAGTCAGATATTGCCTCATTAACCAAGCCTTGTACTGGAAAGACCCTCTAGGGGTATTTTTAAGGTGCCTGGACCCACAAGAGGCCCAACAGATTACATTTGATTTCCACAGTGGCCTTTGTGGGGGTCATCATTTCTGGAAGACCACAGCCCATAAGATCCTCCAAGATGGGTATTACTGTCCCACTTTATTCCCTGATGTCTGCAGAGAAGTCAGAGCTTGCATCAAATGCCATAAGTTCTCAGGTAAGCAGCAGCTCAAATCTCTGCCATTAAAGCCTGTAGTGGTTTCAACGCCCTTTCAACAGTGGGGATTGGAATTCATTGGAGAGATTCATCCTCCCTCAAGTGGCCAGCACAGATGGATACTCACTGCGATAGATTATTTCACCAAGTGCATAGACGTTGTTCCCACCAGGAGCACTTCCCACAAAGTAATTATCAGCCTCCTGGAAGACATCATAGCCATATTCGGTTGCCCTTGCAGAATTATCACTGATAATGTTGCCTCCTTCAAGTCTGAGCCCCTGATCAAGTTCTGTGAACATTTTGAGATTTCACTGATTCACTCTACTCCCTATTATCCTCAAGGGAATGGACTGGCAGAGTCTTCAAGTAAAATCCTGATCAAGCTCATTAAGAAATTGTTGGAAGATAATAAAAGGGCCTCGGATTCGAAGCTCAAATTTTCTCTATGGGCTGATCGGGTGACAACCAAGAAATCCCTGGGCATCTCACCTTTCCAACTTGTTTACGGAGCTGAGGTTGTTTTCCCTACTCAGCTCGCCGTATCTGTGGCGAAATTCCTCCAGGACCTTGAAGGAGATCCTGACCATATGGTTAGAAGGATTCATTAGATGGTGGAAGTGCAGTAGATCATAGAACAGGTCATGGACAAGGCCTATAATCATCAGCAGAAGATCAAGCAGTCTTTTGATAGGAAGAGCAAAAAGAAAGAATTCGAACTGGGTGATATGGTACTCAAATGGGATGCACCTAGAGAGGAAAAGGGAAAGCACAACAAGTTTGATTCCCTTTGGTTTGGGCCTTTCAAGATCTCTAAAGTATTCTCAAACAACACTTACAGATTGCAGGATTTGGAAGGCAAAGAAGTTTTTAATGGCCCAGTAAACGGGCATTTCTTGAAAAAATGTTTTTTGTGAGCCACAGTTGGCTCTTTGGTCTTTGTAAATATTGTTTTTGTTTTCATCTTAATAAATGACTCCATATACCAACAGCAAGGCACTAAATCTGCAAAGGAGTCCTTAGAGCATCACAAGGACGACTCTATCCCCCATGGAGCCTAATGAAATGTTGGCATCAGAAGTCACTCTTGGATTGCTTGTAGGAGCAGAGCCCGACACCCATCAGTTTTATGTCATGATAATTTTTTAATTGGTGATCAGATGGGTAGAGACTTGGGGGAGATATCACTCTAACTCAGGGATTGGGTCCGGCATGTAAGTAACAAGGGATGTCTTGGTCTAACCTCAGCCAGTGGGTTGATTAAAAGATGAACAGGTGGAAGACTTGGTAAGAAGGGTGAACAAACCACTTTGGGAAATAGGCTTTCAGCAGTTTGCAGAAGAAAGACTCTGAATGCAAGATCCTCTTGGTTCAGGGTCTCAAGAAACTGAAAGGGGACTTGACTGGATCCTCCAATTCCAAGTCACTCAGCGCTGGGAAAATCACAAGAACTGATTAGAGACAACGCAACTATTACAGTGATCCATTACAACATCATCCTATAATAGCTACAACTTGACTGGATCCTCCAATTCCGAGCTGCCCTAACACAGTGTAAACAAATACGTGAAAGGAACTAGCATTCATAAGGCAAGAAGTCTCAAAAGTTCATACATAACCAAATTAACAGTGCTTCGTTAAAACTTTACAATCGGGAGCTCTTCTCAACCATCGATAGATACAAAAATGGCGAAAACGCCTACATATACTCAAAACAGCAACAGCAAAAAAATTGAGACGTTGCATTAAAACTTTGCGTCTGCATGGCTTCTGATAACCTGCTCTTGTAGTCTTTGAGTGATTGTGCACTTGTGGCAGACACAATCGAACTTCTGACAGTTCCATGGGTGAATCGACGTGCTCTTAATTCGTCGTCGTACTTTCCCATTATGGCGGAGGCGAAGTCTAACCACCACCAACCACCTCAATAACTGCTTCATTGGGATTGAGGATGGCCCGGCCAACTCAGTACCTTTGGGACGTGGACGGCCCCTTGCGCTGCCACCTGGATTAACTGAACTACCTGATGAATAGGTGTGTTGGCCAGCGCGAAGGATAGGGCGCATAATGGGAGTGGTGGTGCCAACATTGTGAAGATGAGGTAAGAAGCGATGAGGTGTGAGAGAGGTTACAGGGGAAGACACATGGCAGAAGGAAATAAGCGGAGGGGACAGGAGATGAGATATAATGGACACACTTTTAGTGGGAGGCTAACGTGGAAGGGAGTGGAACACATGGCAGGTGGTGAGTGGATGATGAGATGGACTAAAAGAGTGGAGATGGGGGGACACATGGCAACCAGGGAGAAGGTCCCATGTTGATTAAAAGAGAGCAGCTAAGAAGGATGGGATTGCCTGAGCACCGTTGATCTGGGCGCTTTGATCTCGGCCATTGGGAAGATGCGCACCTGATTCCGGACCCCCCCCCTCTTCTTAAAGGTAGAAAGGCGAGGGGGGGGTTCGGAATCACCTTGAGCGTCGTTGATCCGGGTGCTCCGATCGTGACCATTGAAGAGGTGCGCCACCGATTACGGACCCCCCCCTCCGCTTAAAGGTAGAAAGGCGGGGGGCCTCCAGAATCCGATGCGTGCCATTGATCCAGGCGCGCGAAATCCTGCCATCCAGAATTGATTTCCATTTAAACATAGTCTCATTAGCATCCCAAACTTAGGACAAGTGGGTTTTTAACCCATTCCTTCGCATTTTAACCCTCTTTGCAATAAATGTCGCTAACACATGTGACCTTCCCCTATATGACCGAAGTCATACCTCGTATTGGGGTTTCAGACTTTTCAATGCTGAAATGTATTTGCTCTCAGGACTGTCGATCTCTCGAATCCCGATTCTCCGCTATGCTGACTACTGGCCCCTTAAACGACACTTCCCTCTTCTCCGATATGTTGACAGTTGGACCCCCAATAACACTTCCCTCCTTTCGGGGTTTTGGATTTCGAAGTTCCGAAACGTATGGAATTCTTGTCCACGGAATCCCCGATATGCCGATGGACTCTCCTGATCTCGCCTTGTGTTCCCCAATCGATGGACGGCTGAGGCTTGTATCGGGGTTTTCACTCTGAACTTACCCGATCTCTTGTTCACAGGAATTCTGATATCCGAATTAGCTGCTCTCATCGGGACTTTCACCTCGGATTTCCACGAAGGCTTCGATCACTGCCACGAGCCCTAGTAGATGGACGGTCCTGATCGCCTCTCGCAATTTCGCGACTTCTGATGCTCCAGAATTATTTCCCTCAGTATTCGTGAAACGCCGAACCCCGATGCACCGGTTTGACTTTTCTATTGGGACTTCCCCCAATAGTCTGGATCTGCGCCATGTATCCCGACTGATGGACGGTCCTGATCCAATCTCGCGATTTTGGAGTTTCTGATACCCTGATGACAAAAATTCTCTGTCAACTAAAAACCCCGGTATCCAATATACCAATGGGTCACTCAATCCCCGCAATGCATCTCCACAAATGGACAGCTCATATTCACTCTCACTATTTTGAGACTTGAAACGTCTCGACTTTCTCGACCTCAAGAACTATGATATCTCGAACGTTGATATCCCGATAAGCCAATCCTTTCGGGACTTCCACCCTCCTATTCATGATGCTAAACCTTGTGCAGCTCCCAACCGATCTGACGACTGTCGGGTATTTTTCTCTAGATCTGACGGTTCAGATCCGTCCTTCTTGTGTGCTCCCCCTGCTCCTTCCTGGACGTGGGAAATCCAACGGTCCAAGATCTATCGTCTAATCTGATGGCTGATATTGCTCCTCTCGAGATTTTGCGCATTCTCTTCTGGCCTTGGAAGGATTTTCCAAAACTCAAAGGCCTCGACCTTTGTCTGGTTCCTCCTGTGAGCTCTCGACTTTAAGTCTCACCTGTGTTCTCCACGACGATGTTCCTCCTGAGCTTGGAGGACTCTGAACTCTCCAAAGAGTTCTTCGACCTCTGCATTCCTTGCAGCTATAGCTCTGTGCGCTGAAAGCACTACTCCTCCTAAGCTTATCCTTGAATCCCAAAGGGATTCTTTGACTCCTGCACCTCTGCAGAGTCTTCACATGCACAGACAATGTTTTCTCTCCTGAGCTTCTCAAACACTTAGACCCCTAAGGGATTTTCTCCTTCTTTCTTCTCCCACAGATGGAGAATGTAATGCCCTCCTGGCTATCCTCTGTCTCAAGAAACTTGTTGCTGAGTCTGCAGGGTGTTCAGCAACCCTGTGAACATCCCTTAGTGGACTCTTCCTTTAAATTTCAGAACTCAAAGAGTTCTCTTTTCTTTTGTCAGCACACTTACTTAATGCCCTCCTGGAAGAGTATCTTTTCACAGGGCATCTAGCAGTTTTGTCCTCTGTGCACTCCTTGCACCTGCTCAATGCCCACTGGCAGAGCTCCTTAGAATCCTTAGTGATTCTGGTCCTCCTTAAGAACTCACAGCAAAGTTCTTCTCAATGCACCACTGTGCATATGCTCAATGCCAACCTGGCAGAGCTTCACAGAACTCCCCAGAGATCTTGTCTGCAACTGTGTCTCTCTTACACAGCCTTGCCTCCAAGGTATTCAACAACCTTGAGGTCTTCCCTGAGTTGTTGATTTCGGTTCCTGTGTTGCAGCACGTCTTTGTCTGAACCCGCAGAATTCAGAAGTGCAACCTCTGTGCACGGCTATCAGAACCCGCAGCATTCTATCACACCCTCCTGGTATGAAGCCTCAAAGACCTTCACCTGAAATCAGACACACTCCTGCCAATGAAAACCTACAGTATACATCTACAACACATATGAACACTCACAGACATTCATTCAACACAAAATCCACGCAGGAAAAACTGCTTCTATTTATATTAAAATGGAAAATGCTTGTTTTTACAAGGGTTTTCTCGAGCTCTCTCTGGCTCTCCTCTTACAACCACTACAACTCCCTCAAAATGAGAACCGAAATCTCTTTTACCTGAGGGGTCTCTTCGAGCGCTTCCCTCCAACCTACCTACCCTATTCAATTACATTGAATGGGCTATCTAGTCTAGCATCTGGATCTAGATCTCAACCTTACAAACATTAAAGGCCTATCTTATCTACAGCCTGCACAAAGGCACGACTTCATATCTAACCAGCTTAAACATTTGATTACATTGAATTCAGATTTTAAATGAGGCTGCGCCTCTATTCACCACGCAATTTGAATTTGCTAACGTGGATGAATGGATGGCTGGATGACGTGGAGAGATGCTCCTACATCATACTCCTCAGTTGCAAAATTCATGAGCTCTTGCTCATGAGATTCCCATCTTAGCTGTTGAAATCCTCCTAGATCCCAAATCATTCTCTGGAGCTGTTCATCCGCTCCATCTCCCTATTGCTGTTGTTGCTTCTGCTGTTGTGCTGCTGCTTCTCCCTTTATGCTCAACTGCTCCTCGCTGGCAGTATTTTCTGACCTCAACATTAGCCTACTGATCTCCTCGATCGCTGCATCCAGCTGCTCCAATGGCTGGTCCTGTTTTTGCAGTCTCCCTAGCTACAAAAATTTTTGGCACATGGGCAGATCATTGTGATCTCCCACGCCTCCTTCTTCATCTTCATCTGTGGCCTCAAGTTGCCACCCTGCTGCACACTTCAACTCTGCAGTCTCTTCCTGACTGACTTTTTGTTCATTCACCTTCTCTGATAGCTCAACTTATGTCAGTTCTCTTGTTGGTTCTGGATTGTTCAGCCAATCCTCTAGCATCTCTAGCTCCCTCTCCCATGGAGTGGTAGATCTGCCTACCTGCTCTTTTTCTTCTACTGCTAGCTTCAGTGCTGCAGTTTTCTTTTCTTCCACTTCCTCAGTTTCCTGGATGAAAGCATTGAGCTATTCCTCAGAATGCTCATCCTCCCTTTCTGCTTGGGCAACTTCCAAAGTCTTCTCCACTGCCTTCATGACAATCTCAGTTGGTTGTCCTTCTTCTGATGTTGCTACATCAATATTCGCAACGCAGACTTCTTCCTCCTCTTCAAAAAATGGTAGGAACATTTTGATTCCCCCAATCATTAGAAGGTCCTTCAGATCCTCCTCTTCTGTCAGTTGCACATGCTGATCTAAATCCATTTCCAAGCTCACCTGCTCTGTCATCTCTTCTGGATGATTCCAACTCATCTGCTCATCCCTGCCCACCTGGCAATATGGGATCTGCTCACTGCCCTCCTGGCAGACTATGAGATCAAATGGTCCCATCTCCATCAGCACTCCTTACTGAATTGACCTCACCTCTGAGTCCACGAGACCTTCAGACAGTCTCGAATGCTCATCTCTGCCCACCTGGCAATATGAGATGCTTCCACTGCCCTCCTGGCAGTCTTCGAGATCCCACAACGACCTCATTTCATTGCCCAGATTGCAACGTGAAATTCCTTGGCTGTCCTCCTGGCAGTCTGTGAGATCCCGCAGTGATCTCAACTCGTTGCCCACCTGGAAATTGGGAATTTCTCCTCTGCCCTCCTGGCAACTCTTGAGATCCTCAGCTGATCTCATTTCGTTCTCTTCCCTGAGAATTTTCCCAGTCTCTGGTTCACATACCTGAACCATTTCTTCTTCTGGTCCATTGAGGATTTCAACATACCTCAACCATCCTCTTAACAGTCTACGCTGTTTTCTAGCCATCAACTCCTTGACTGGCCATTTTACTTTTGGTTTCTTCATGGGCCATTCATACACCCATCTTGATCTGGTATTCTACTGCATCCACAGTTCAAGATTTTCCATTTCTTTCTTTATATCAGCGAGCTCTTCATCTATATCTTCTTGGCTCCATAGCTCTGAGTTTTTCCTTCCATCATACTTATGGCCTTCAGTAGCCATGTTGTTGTCTCGGTCTGCTCTCCTAGCAAATCTGTTGCTGTCACTCTATACCCCAAGTGTTTCCAGCTTCATCCCACAATTCTCCAGACTGTCCCTTTGATTGCTGCCTACCTGCAAACAACCATCACAGAGTCTCCAACACTATATCTTCTTTTTCCTTCTCCCTCTGCTTGCAATATACAAATAGAGTTCTAGCTCTAATACCACTTGATGTGTATCAGAGTGCTCTTTACCTCTTATGCCTCTCTTTCCTGAAATATACAGACAAGAATCAGGCTCTGATACCACTTGACGTAGACGCCTCCTATGTCTTCTCACAGGATCGTTCAATCACCAAGTGAGTTGAAGTGGATCTTCTGATTCCCTACTGGAATCCCTGATAGAAACCCAATCCATAGGTGCTTCCCTTTTACCACACAGTATTTTGCACTTAACCGTGAGCTTTCCCGACTTAATTTTGGGTTTTGGGGTTTCGTGATCCTCGACGTCAAGAGTTCCTGTCGTCTTGAATCCCTGATCTCTGATGCGCTCTTTTTTTGGCCTTAGCCCCTCCTGGCTACGCCCCCTAGTCCATATGACTAGTCCTCGTAAGACCGTAGTCTTATCTCCTTTCAGGGTTTTGACTTCAAAATCCCAATGCACCCTAACTTCAATTAGTCGTTCGGGCTAAGCTTGTGGTCCACATGACCTTCCTCTATATGACCGCAGTCATACCTCATATTAGGGTTTCAGACTTTTCAATGCCGAAATGCATTTTCTCTCGGGACTGCTGATCTCTCGAATCCCGATTCTCCATTATGCTGACAACTGGCCCCTTAAACAACACTTCCCTCTTCTCCAATATGCTGATAGCTGGCCCCCCAATAACACTTCCCTCCTTTCGGGGTTTTGGATTTCGAAGTTCCAAAACGTATGGACTTCTTCTCCATGAAATCCCTGATATGTTGATGGACTCTCTTGATATCACCACGTGTTCCCCAATCGATGGACGACTCAGGCTTATATCGGGGTTTTCACTGTGAACTTACCCGATCTCCTATCCACGGGAATTCTGATATCCTGATTGCTGATATCCGGATTAGATGCTCTCGTCAGGACTTTCACCTCATCTTTCCATGAAGGCTTCGATCACTGCCACGTGCCCCAATAGATGGACGGTCCTGATCGCCTCTCACAATTTCACAACTTCTGATGCTCCAGAAGTCTTGCCCTCAGGATTCGCAAAATGCCGAACCCCGATGCGCCGATTTGACTTTTCTATCAGGACTTCCCCCGATAGTCTGGATCTCTACCACGCATCCCGACTGATGGACGGTCCTGATCAAATCTCACGATTTCGGAGTTTCTGATACCCCGATGATAGAAATTCTCTGTCAACTCAAAACCCCGGTAGCCAATATACCGATGGGTCGCTCGATCCCTGCCACGCATCTCCACAAATGGATGGCTCAGATTCACTCTCGCTATTTCGAGACTTGAAACGTCTCGACTTTATCGACCTCGAGAAATACAATATCCTGAATGCTAATATCCCGATAAGTCAATCCTTTCGGGACTTCCACCCTCCTTTTCATGATGCTAAACCTCATGCAGCTCCAAACAGATCTGACAACTGTCGGGTATTTCGCTCTAGATCTGACGGTTCAGATCCGTCCTTCTTGTGCGCTCCTCCTGCTCCTTCCTGGACGTGGGAAATCCGATGGTCCAAGATCTATCGGCTAATATGACGGCCGATATTGCTCCTCCCGAGCTTTTGCGCGTTCTCTTCCGGCCTTGGAAGGATTTTCCAAAACTCAAAGGCCTCGACCTTTGTCTTGTTCCTCCTGCGAGCTCTCGACTTTAAGTCTCACCTGCCTTCTCCATGACGTTGTTCCTCCTGAGCTTGGAGGACTCTGAAATCTCCAAAGATTTCTTCGACCTCTGCATTCCTTGCAACTATAGCTTCGTGCGTTGAAAGCACTACTCCTCCTGAGCTTATCCTTGAATCCCAAAGGGATTCTTTGACTCCTGTGCCTCTGTAGAGTCTTCACATGCACACACAGTGTTGTCTCTCCCGATCTTCTCAAACACTCAGACCCCTAAGGGATTTTATCCTTCTTTCTTCTCCCACAGATGGAGAATGTAATGCCCTCCTGGCTATCCTCTGCCTCAATAAACCTCTTGCTGAGTCTGCAGGGTGTTCAGCAACCCTGTGAAGATCCCTCAGTGGACTCTTCCTTTAAATTTCAGAACTCAAAGAGTTCTCTTTTCTTCTGTCAGCACACTTACTCAATGCCCTCCTGGCAGAGTATCTTTTCACAGGACGTCTAGCAGTTTTTTCCTCTGTGCACTCCTTCCACCTGCTCAATTCCCACTCGCAGAGCTCCTCAGAATCCTTAGTGATTCTGGTCCTCCTTAAGAACTCATAGCAGAGTTCTTCTCAATGCACCACTGTGCATATGCTCAATGCCCACCTGGCAGAGCTTCACAAAACTCCCCAGAGATCCTGTCTGCAACTGTGTCTCTCCTACATAGCCTTGCCTCCAAGGTATTCAGGAACCTTGAGGTCTTCCCTGAGTTGTTGATTTCAGTTCCTGTGCTGCAACACATCTTTGTCTGAACCCGCAGAATTTAGAAGTGCAACCTCTGTGCACGGCTATCAGAACCCGCAGTGTTCTGTCACACCCTCCTAGTATGAAGCCTCAAAGACCTTCACCTGAAATCAGACACACTCCTGCCAATACAAACCTACAGTATACATCTACAACACATATGAACACTCATAGAAATTCATTCAACATAGAATCCATGCAGGAAACACTGCTTCTGTTTATATTAAAATGGAAAATGCTTGTTTTTACAGGGGTGTTCTTGAGCTCTCTCTGGCTCTCCTCTTACAACCACTACAAATCCCTCAAAATGAGAACCGAAATCTCTTTTACCTAAGGGGGCTCTTCGAGCGCTTCCCTCCAACCTACCTACCCTATTCAATTACATTGAATGGGCTGTCTAGTCCAGCATCTAGATCTAGATCTCAGCCTTACAGACATTAAAGGCTTATCTTATCTACATCCTGCGCAAAGGCATGGCTTCACAGCTCACCATCTTAAACATTTGATTACATTAATCAGATTTTAAATGAGGTTGCGCCTCTCTTCACCACATGATTTGAATTTGCTAACGTGGTTGGCTGGCTGGCTGGCTGACGTGGAGAGATGCTCCTGCATCATCCACCTAGATATAGAACAAAACAAGACAGGACATGACTCTTTCCCTAAGTTACAATCATTGAGTTTACTACCAAAGAATGAATGGATGACATACCTTTAGATATCGCTTCCTTATATCTTTGTTGTCCCTGCTTCGCTCGAGTGCTCTTGTGAAATCAAATCTACAATGGCACAAACCAACCAAAGTGAAAGCAACAATAGTAGATTCAGTGAAAACCTATACATGTGATCAAGGAGTCATGTAATAAAATGAGAATGATTTTATGGGAAATAAACATGCCACTGTATTATATAATGTGGAAGAAAGATACAACCATATGCCTTGATGTTGTCATATGCCTTGATACAACAAGCTACAAAACGCAATAACAAGCCAATCTAATCCAAGCTCATCCAAGCTAACCTTGTCCATGAGAGTTCCTATCCTTTTATAAGCTAAAGAGGATAAGGTGAGGAGGTTAGGATGATCCCACTAAATCATGAAAGCGATTAAGATCCAAACCATTCGGAGGCCACCTCACCATAGAATATTCTCCTTCTAGAAGCATCGAGAAGATGCTTGTTTTCCCACATACGAAGGCCGCCACACCCTACCTATAGTGCAGCCTGCAGAAACTCCACAGCCTAGCTATAGAGCAATGTGTGGAAATCAAACATTTCCGCACCCTATGTGTAGTGCAACCTACAAAAATCCTCCTTAATAGGGTTTTTACAAAGGAAAATCCAATTTCCTCTCGCAGTAAAAGTTCTTCTCCCTTCTTTCTTCAAGAATTCAAGTCACTCACCCCTTTGAAGGTAATATATAGGTTTACATCATTAATGGTCATAAGGGTTACAAAAATTATGTGTAACACTACCAAGGTCCAGAGAGCCTTAGATGGCCTAATGGACATTTATAATGAAAAGTTTGGGAGGCATATGCATCATTAGTGCACACAATGAGGAGTTATTTTAATGGTGGTCTCATCATTTCATTTCAATATAGTACTATCCCTATGAGAGGTTATATTTCTATAGAGACACTGATATGCCTCTTCTTCCCAACATTACCTTTGGTGATATAGGTAAAACTCTTTAAATATTTAAAGTTATTTAATTTTATATTATTTTATTTTAACAAAGAACTCAAGAGGAAACCAAAAAGAAATGTTTTTGGTGTGGACTATATCCTAAAAAAAAATTTGAGTCAACATATGTGGGACTATCAAGGCCAACAAGATATCTAAGGCACATGTGTCATAGAATATGTGAATACCATCCTAGAGGGGATGCAAAGAGAGTATTGTAGAATGTTTAGATAAATCCAAACGGACTCACCCACCAAGTTCTAATGATACAGATTGAGGAACTTTCAGAGTGCATGCAACAACATGTGGTGAGGGTACCATGGAATTTGGTTTTTGGCGTCTGGTGAATGTTGTTGTATGTTATCATGATGCCCATGAAGGGACAGGGCCCTCAACCTGTTATAGCATTAATTTCCACCCTACATTTTTAGAAGGGACACAGAAGAATATGTAATCCAAGACATGGCACTTAGATCAATGTTTAGATCATGTTTTAGGGGTGTTTTTGGTAACATATTAGATACTAGTGACATGTTGTTTGACACCCATTCACAACAAGTGACACCCTCAACAACCTTCTAGAGTTGTGGATTGTTTAAGAGATGAGTGAGGGATGAGTTGGTTATTCATGTCACAAGCCTTGAAACTCACAACATTTGAGTCTCCAATGGTATCTAGAAGATATATAAGCTCTCCCAAGCCTCTCTAAGATTCTATATAAAGAAGGAAAATATTGAACATAGGGAGGAAGAATCATTTACAGATATGTGCTGCCAAAATTCAGGGGTACTTCTCCATCTACATCATTCATAGTTAGGTTACCTAGATTGGTTGAAGAACTAAGGAGGAGAAAAAATAAAGGGGTAAAGAGGAGTGCATCTACACTAAAGGGTAATTGCATTGACATACTTATGTCATTTAAATTAATACAACATTGGTTTTCTTCTATGAATATTTGTATTGCATGCATGAATGTTCAGACCTAATTTATTCTTTCATAGGTCAGGTTAGATCCAAGCTAGATATATGATTCTAATTCTAAAATTAATAGTAGGAAGGTATTATCACTTGTCTGTAGGTAGTGGGTTGAAGGAGCTTGGATTTATATCTCCAGGACTACACTAGCGAAGGATACACAAGGACAACCTTCAGGAAAAGGTATGCCATTCCATCAAATCTTAGTATAAATATGAATCTAGTTATTTATTTCTAAGGAAATCCATAGAAGTCTATCCCAATGTCTATCTAGGATCAATAGGTATATCCTACAGAGATCTTGTCAATTCATTGGTGAGATTTTATCCGTAACAAAACTGGTGACTCCACTAGGGAGGAATCTTTGATTCTTCTCTAGTTTAGAATCACTTGTCTATTATCTTTTGTTTTGTTTTTTATTTAGTTTTTTTCTTCCCTTGTACTCCCATGGAGATTATATCTCTCAAATAGGAAATATCTAAGTCACATCTCTCTCTTTTTCTAAAAATCTTGCAGGGTGTCACTTGTTGCACTACTAGTGTCAAGAAACTAGTCACATATTGTTGTTCATCTGACCCATGACACTGATCCGGATTATTTTTTAGAATTAAATGAAAGTAGATATATTACAATGAAATACACATAAATATTTCCAGAAACAGAGAAATACAGTAATACATTATTTCTATTCATGAAAGAAATGTTTAGAGACTGTAAAAATACACAGTGAAAGACTCTCTAGAATGGTCATCGCTTGTCTTTGAGAAGAGATGTGATGGCTACTCACATTCACAAGAAGATGATGGTTACAATGAGGCTCCAAAGGCCTTTTTAACATAAGTAAAATCCAAAACCCTAACCCCGAAAGATGAAAATCCAAAAGGTTTACGGGCCCTGATGGGGGTAGTTGATACGTTAACTTACCGAGGGCGTAACTTTTGCATATGACCTTCGTATGGGGAACTTGATACACCATTGGAAAGGTATAACTGAGAAGAAAGACTTTTGAATATTCCACATCAATACCTTTAGTATTCACATGGTCCCCAAATACCCAAAAAATGTCGTTTAGGGACTCAAAATGACCCCGAAAGTTTGGAACCCAAAAAACTGTCAAAAAACTGTCAAGATGGAAAACTGGTTTTCGACACCGTGGGATAGGTGGGTGGTCACTGATATAGACCTAGATCAATAATACATCCTTAGGAAGCAATGGTCTCAATTTCTTTGAGTTCCTGGGGGAGAGGGTGAAGCATTTGTTGAATCTGAATCTTGGTGAGTTGCTTGCCTTGTTGGAGAAGTTGCGTTATTTAGCTTGTTCAAGGATGTCACGAACCTGTGGCTGGAATGGTTGGACCTTTTTAAACAGTCTAGCTACATGAGATGAATTTGTGAAGAATAAATATTTTCACTTTGTTGCAACCTTTTCAACCTTCTTTTGTGGATAGAAGGTGCTTGGGCCGAGGCTATAGTGGTTGTAGTATCCCTCTGTTCACCTTTTGAACAGATTGTGAAGAAGCTGAATTTTATAGTATGAAATACTATGTTGTCACATTGTTTAGGTGGGACAATAGTTGGAACTACCTCTGGTATCCTGTAGAGATGACCCCCAAGAGTAACAATGACACTACAGGGTTGAGACTCATAGATAGCATGGTGCTTCCACATATATGGTTGGCCCAAGAGAACATCACAGACATATAGTGGGGAAACATCACATAATACCTCATCCTTGAAACATTGGATGTCGTATGACAATCGTCACTGTTGGCTGACATGAAGATCTCATTCACAGAAAAACCACCCGATGGTGTATGGGTGTGGGTGTCGTGTTGTCGATAATCCCAACTGTTTGATGACCTATGTTGAGATGAGTTTATTATGGATTCCATTATCAATAATAAAACATAGCAGGGTCCCCTTCACCCACATTTGTTAATGAAAAATGTGATCCCCCTCTTCAGGATATGTGGGTTCTTCTGGTTGAATTGTTGCGGTCGCAAAAATAGCAATGGGGTCTGTGTTGATGATCTATCTTCTATCAGTAATTTCTTAATTAGATTGTGAATCGGGTTTTAGCTCCTTGACTTTGACCTCTACCACCAATGATTTTTTTGAGTGGAATTCATCGCTATTGTGCCAAGGAATTTTTTGGAAATCGCACCATTTTTCGGTGTCCTTCTTTGTCTTTTTGTGACCCTTCTTTTCCTATGGCTTAGATTGGTTTTCATAAAGTTGTTTTTTAGGGTTATATTTCTCCTACTTTGGTTGTTGCGGATTTGCAGATACGAACTCCCATTTTTTCTAGTGCCTAAATGTCTTCTCGATTTTGACAACATATCAATACACAACACCGAGTGATGATATATGCAGAAAATCCATCTCAGTTTGGATGTATTGATGTAAAGCCCCGTGGTATTTTGGAACTAAATGTCGCTCGGATTCTTTGATACCCATCTTGGTGCACAAGGTATGGAAGGTATTGGTGAACTCTAGAACTGCTTTCCCCCTCTTGTCGACGTGTGGTGCATCTCATGTACCAGTCCTCATAGTTCCCAATCGGGTAATATTGTTCCTTGACTGCATCCACAAAAAAATCCCAAGTGGGATCAACCCCATATATTCCAAACTCCTCTGTGAAAATTCTCTCCTAGTAAGTTTCCCGCCAATGTTTGACATGGGGGACAGCCTTAAGAAGTGCGAAGGTGATATTTTCCTTGTCGGAGAAATTATGAACAGAGAAATAACCCTCTAGCAGATTTAACCATTTTTCTAGGGCATCTGCATCTATATGTCCTTCAAATATGGGAATATCAAAAATAACTTGTAACCTTAAAGGAGAGGTTCTTCCAAAGTGGTCTCTTGATGAAGACACACCTGTTGTTATCGGAAGGCATTGAAGGATGTGGGAAAAATTCTCCATCATTTCGTCCCTCTATCACGTGAGAACCTGCTCAAGCAACAGATTAATAGAATATGTTGCTCTATTGTTTTTCTTTTCTTCCGCCATGGATTTTTTCTTGGGAGTGTGAGAAAGATTGTCCTCAAGAGAGACAAGATCGAGACCCAACTTTATATACTCGGACCTCGTTGGGGACATGCACTAAAAAAGAGATCAAGAGCAGCCTGCTCTGATACCAATGATTCGAATTATTTTTTAGAACAAAATGAAAGGAGAGATACTATAATGAAATACGCATAAATATTTCCAGAAATAGAGAAATACAGTAATACATGATTTCTATTAATAAAAGAAATGTATAGAGACTAAAAAAATACAAAGTGAAAGACTCGCTAGAATCGTGGAAGCTTATCTCTAAGAAGAGATGATCGCATTCCCAAGAATATGATTGTTACAATGAGGCTCCAAATTCCTTTTTAACATAAGTAAAATCCAAAACCCTAACCCCAGAAGATGAAAATCCAAAAGGTTTGTGGGCCCCGATAGGCATAGTTGATACGTCAACTTCCTAGGGGCGTAACGTTTTCATACGATATCCTTTTTGGGTGCTCGATACACTGTTGGAAAGGTCTAACTGAGAAGAACGAATTTAGATTGTCTGAGGTCAATGCCTTTTTCATTCA
The DNA here is from genome assembly GCA_009831015.1 of Picea engelmannii. Classification (NCBI taxonomy): domain Eukaryota; kingdom Viridiplantae; phylum Streptophyta; class Pinopsida; order Pinales; family Pinaceae; genus Picea; species Picea engelmannii. The sequence goes on from ML796853.1 coordinate 50,874, forward strand.
CCTAGGCCCCAAATCCCCAAAATACGTCGTTTGGGGCCTCAAACGGCCAAGATGGAAAACTATTTTTCGAGCCCGTGGGATAGGTGGGTGGCCACTGATATCCACCCCCTGTAAATCCTAAAAATTGCAAGGTTTATATATTTATTTAGTTAGATCTACATTTTTATGATTTCATGGACATGTGATTGGTCTATACCCTTGGATATTGTCTCTAATTGAGTCCTCTTGACACACCTTTTGTCTTCAATTTTAGTTTGAAGTTTGTTTTTGAGTATTTCTTGGATTCCTAGTGTACACTTGTTTCTTGTCTAGCAATCTGTTAAAGTCAGGAAGTGCACCCATCAGATCTAGTTAAATTCGATAGTTTCCCATATTCATTGCATTTGGTCATTTTCCCCTCTTATGATTTGTGTTCATTACTAGATCCACCTTCATAGTGAGTTTTGGGTTGCGATTCTTGTATAGATATTGGAATTTTCTTCTTAGTATCACTACTAATTTCCTACTGTTAGAAAAACATAATCGCAGAGCAATAAAATAAAATAAATGAGGAAATAAAACACAAAAATTACACAATACAATAGAGACACATATATACGTAGTTCACCCAATATGGGCTACGTCCACTAGATAAATTGGCAGGTCCTTGCTTTATTATTATCCAACAAATGAAGGGATACAACCTACAACACACCTGTTTTAACTTCATCTTCTTTCTCTCACAGTCTCCTCACTCAATATAGAATATTTTCAATGATGCATAGCCACAATACATTTTCCTCAAGAAAAGAGGGTTTCCTTCTAGGGAAAAAAACTCTAACATAAATTCTATTGTCAGATTTGTGACCTTATAATGAACATTCCATATTTATGATGAAATTACAATATAAATTTACAAGGAAAAGTTTCCTTTGGTGGCTTCACCCATGAACCCCTACCGAGGGCTCGCTTTCCCCCGGACCTCGCAGAGGGGGTAACCCCCCTATTCACCCTCTCACGTGGAGGATTGTACATTCATCTGGGGTGTAAAGTATTCATGGTATATAAACATGGATGAAAACAAATACCTTTGAATCAAGAAGATAAGCAGGATCCACAACCAACAATCTCTCACTTGGAGACTGATCTCAACAACTCCATCATTGTTGCATCTGCTAGACTATGAACCTTATTGGACCTGGAAAATTTCTCATCTTCACCTTCATTCTTGAAGATCAACTGAAACTGAGCAGGAACTCGTTTCTACTTGGTTATTCCCTTAGTTAACATGTCTGCGGGATTCTGGCAAGTGTGTATATTTTCCAACTTCAAATGTCCATCTTCCAAGACAGATCATATGAAATGGTACCTGATTTGTATATCCTTAGTCTTTGAATGGAAGGATAAGTTATTTTCAAGATCAATGGCACTCTCATTGTCACAATACAACCTATTATTCTCTTGCTTCTTTCCCAATTCCTCCATAAACCTTTGTAACCAAATCATCCCTTTATTAACCTATGTAGCAACAACATGCTCTGCCTTTGTTGTTGACAGTGCAACAAAATTTTGCAGTTTCAAAATCCAACTTATTTTTGTTCTACCTGTAGTAAAAACATACCCTTTGGTGCTCATCCTTCTATCTTTATCACCTACCATATCTGAATCAACATATCCCTATAGAACAATGTCTAAACCTTCAAAACATACTGCATGAGTAGTAGTACCTCTCAAATACATGAGAATCCACTTTATTGTCTCCCAATGTTCTTTACCTATATTTTTCATATACCTACTCACAATTCCCACTGCATGTGCAATATCTGGTCTTGTGCAAACCATCACATACATCAAGTTGTCAATTGTTGATGATTAAGGGACCCTGGACATGTATTCTATCTCCTCATGTGTCTTTGGACACATTTCTTTAGTTAATTTGAAATGGATGGCCAAAGGTGTACAAACTAGTTTTGCATTCTACATTCTAAACCTCTCCAACACCTTCTCTATTTACTCACCCTGAGACAATTTCAATTTGCAATTTTTCCTGTCTCTTGTTATTCTCATACTAAGGATTTTCTTTGCAACACCCAAATCCTTCATCGCAAATGAGTTATCTAACTTATTCTTGAGCACATTTATATCTTGCATATTAGACCCTGCAACAAGAATGTCATCTACATACAATAGAAAGATAATATACTTCTATTTTCTAGATATTTAAAATAAACACAATGATTAGAATGACATCTACTATAACCTTGTTCTGTCATAAACCTGTCAAACTTCAAATACCACTGCCTTGGAGCTTGCTTTCGTCCATACAAGATCTTCTTCAACCTGCATACCAAATTATCATTTCCTTTGACCTCAGACCCCTATGGTTGTTGCATATAAATCTCTTCCTCCGAATCCCCATCGAGAAAAGTTGTTTTTACATCTAACTGTTCAAGATCAAAATATTCTACTACCACAAGAGTTAAAATAGTCCTAATTGAAGTCATTTTAACAATATGAGAAAATATTTCATTAAAATATATACCTTTCTTTCGTCCAAACCCCTTTACAACAAGTCTATCCTTGTACTGTTTTTTTCCTCCATATTCTTCCTTCAACTTGTAAACTCATTTATTCTACAATGCTCTTTTTCCTGCATGAAACTGAACCAAATACCAAGTCTGGTTATTTACTAAGCAATCCATTGCCTCTTTCATGCCTTGCTCCCACTTCTTTTTTCTATCTACCTGGATTGCCTCTTCATAACATTCTAGTTCACCAGAATCAATCAACAATAAATAATACAATGGAGAGTATCGTTTAGGGGTTATACTTAACCCGATAGATATTGTAACAACACTTGCAGCAATTTGAGGTACATGTTGATCTTGTTGTTGTACATTTTGATTTTCTGATACCTTTGGAAAAAAAAATCCAATGATCTCATCAAGCATTGTGTATTCTTGTTTTTGTTTTCCATGTTTCTTTCCCTACAACTGATCTTTGTACATGATCTTCTCATTGAATATGACATATCTACTCCTAATGATTTTGTTATTTTCATAATCCCATAAGTGATAACCAAAATCGTATCCAATAAAGGTACACTTCTTGGATTTTTCCTCAATCGTTGTTCTATTTTCTTTATCAATATGGACAAATGATTCACAACCGAAAGTCTTCAAAAAAGAAAAGTTTACATTTTTACCTGTCCATGCCTCCTCTGGAATTGTACCATCCAAATAGCTTGAAGGTCCTCTATTTATTAAATAAACAACAATATCTACAATATCTACCCAGAACTGTAAGGAAAAACCCACATGCAATCTCATACTCCTTGCATGCTCCATGATTGTCCTGATCATCCTTTCTAACACACCATTTTCTTGTGGTGTTTCTAGAACTGTCTTCTCTCTATGAATCTCATGGGATGAATAGTAATCATCAAACTCCTTGCAATAATATTCACCTCCATTTTCCTTTCTAAGACTCTTTAACATTTTTCTTGTCTCATTCTCAACCAAATATTTTTATTTCTTAAAAGTATCAAAAACATCATATTTTTGTTGAATGCAATAAACCCAGGTTTTTCTAGTTGCATCATCAATAAAAGTAACATAATAACGAGAGCCACCAAGAGATGATACATGAGTTGGTATCCATACATATTTATGCACAAATTATAACGTTTCAGTCTTCTTTTCTTTTCCGACTCTGAGAAATCTTTCTCTTTTTTGTTTTCCATAAACACAATGCTCACATAAATCCAAATCAATTTGTTTAAGATATGAAAAAAAGATGATTTTGTGAAGTACTTGCATCCCCTTCTCACTCATGTTTCCAATCCTATCATGCCACAGTGTTGTATCCACTTCAGAAGAAGCAAAAGATATAGAAGAGTCAATATTACCAGTACATAAATAAAATGTACCTACCTTTTCTCATTTTTATATCACCAATGATCCTTTGGTGATCTTTCACACCTTATTTGTAAATATGGATATACAACCTTCAATTTCCAACTACCCTGTTGAAATTAGATTTTTTCTTGGATCTCGAACATGTCTTACCTCTTTTAACAACCATTGGTTTCCATTTCTTTGCTTTATTTTTACAATTCCCATTCCAATAATTTTGTATGGTGCATCATCACCCAAATGAACCTGTCCAAAATAACCTTGAACATAATCTAGAAAATGTTTCCTATGGGGTGTGGAACGAAATGAATCCCCTAAATCTACTACCCAAGATTCAGAAATATTATCTACATAAAGAATCAAAGCATCTTGTAACACATCACCTGTTACATTTTCTTTTTTATTTTTCTCCTGTTGTCCATTTCTTTGTTTCTTTGGAGCTCTGAAGTCTTTTTTGAGATGTCATTTCTTCCCACAATTTCATCACTCTATCTTTCCAAATCTAGATTTGGATCTTCCCTTCCTATAGTTCCCACAGTTCCCTGAGCCCTTTCCTCTATCCCTTTGGTTTCCCCTATTCTCCATGTTCAACGCATTACCTGATGTCTCACTTATGTTTTTCTGTCGCATTTCCTCACTAAGGATAACACCAACAACATCATCAAATTTTAAATTATTTGAACCAGAAAAAAAGTTACTTACAACCATGACCAAGACATTCCCTCTTACTAGCAATGAGCACAAGATTAGAAGAGCCTTGACCTTATGATCAAAGTCCACTTTTACGGAACTTAGTTTATTAGTAACCGTATTAAATTCATTTAAATGATTTGCAACAGACCCACCTTCTGACATCTTCATATTAAATAATCTCTTAATTAGAAATACCATATTGGACACCGAGGGTTTTTCATACACTTTAGGCAATGCATCCATAATCTCCTTCGTTGTCTTTTCTTTCGAAATATTGAAAGCCATCAATGCTTCCAGGCTCAGTCGTATCGTTCCTAGTGCCTTTCTGTCAAGAACCTCCCATTCTTCATCTTTCATGGCCGCCAGCGTATTTTTTATTCCACCCAATGGTAAGAATAGATCCTTCTAATATAAATAAGCTCCCATCTGCATCTTCCATAAATGGTAGTTTTGGTTGTTAAACTTCTTGACCCTAAACTTTCCATCTTCCACCATTGCTCCCACTTGAACCAAGAACCCTCTTTTCCAACGAGTTACATTTTGCTTTGATACTAGTTGTTAGAAAAACAGGATCGCAAGGAAATAGAATAAAACAAATGTGGAAATAAAACTCATAAACTACACAATACAATAGAGACATAGATATACGTGGTTCACCTAGTGTGGAACGTCCACCAGAGAAATTTCCAAGTCCTTGTTTTAGTATTTTCCAGCAAATGAAGGGATACAACCTACAACACACCCAATGTAACTTCCTCTTCTTTCTCTCACAATATCCTCACTCGGAATAAAATATTCAGAATGATGCATAGCTACAATACATTTTCCTCAAGAAAAGAGGGTTTCCTTCTAGGGAAAAAAACCCTAACATAACTTCTGCCCCAGATCTCCGACCTTATAATGAACGGTTCATATTTACAATGAAATTACAATATACATTTACAGTACAATTTTTCCTTTGGGGGCTCGCTTGCCCCCGGACCCCGCAGAGGGGGTAACACCCCTCTGCACTCCCCCACGTGGAGGAGTGTACATTCTTTCGAGGTGTAAAGACTTCATGGGGTATAAACATGGCTGAAAAAAAAAAGACCTCTAAATCAGGAAGATAATCAAGCTCCACAACAAACACCTACAACCCTTTGCTTGTTGATTTGCTAGTTTTCCATTTGCAGATTATGATCTTGTTTAGATTAAGTAACTTTATCATTATATTTGGAAAAATAAACAAAAAAATGGTTTCATGCATAAAAGCTTTTGAAGCATTAAAGACAAAGTGCATTGTTGAAGTGTTTGGTTTGGTATCTTTTCAAAAGTTTGTTTCTGATTTGTCTTGGATGGTTTCTTGGTGTTTGAGAGGTTACATTGTGAATTTTACAAAGAAAAACATATATTTCCCTCCCATAACTAGAATTCATTGAATTGAAAATTTTCATTAACATATTTGAATTGCTTTGGTTGGGTCAAGAGTCAAGAACAGCATAAAATTTTCATCTATTTCCATTTGACATAAACAATAGCCATAAGAAAATATTTGTAAAGCTAAAATCAACTAGAATCTTTTATTTGTTAGTGAACCAACATTACATAAAATTTTCATCTATTTCCATTTGACATAAACGATAGCCATAAGAAAATATTTGTAAAGATAAAATCAACTAGAATCTTTTCTTTGTTAGTGAACCAACATTAGATAAGCTTAGGGCCTTGGAATAGGATTGGAAAGTGAATTCTCCAAGGCCACCAAAACGAAACCTATAAGTCATTAAAGAGTGTAAAATCTATTATTCAAACTAGTGTGTGTGGAAACCCCTCTAACATAGGAGTCAAGCAAGAGGTCGCATTATGGAAAGTATAGATATTTCCTCTTTCTACTTTTTTTTTGTTCATGGTATCACTTTGATTACTATGTATACATGGTTTTTTTGGTGCCACGCCTCTGTGTGAGGTAACTCCTTCAAATCTTCAATCTTAGGTACCCTTCCCTGATGTGTGGTTGGACTTGCAATTGTTTTGACGATCATTGATTATGAGGTGATAGCCTTAGTAACCATTCTTAGGTAGATACATAGGTGACTAAAAGTGGGACGTGCCTATGGTACTTGGGGAAAGCATTTTTTATGGTCTTAGTTCCCCCAGAGGGTGTCCACCTTAATAAAAGGAACTTGCATTGGTCATGTTTGTTTCATGTAGTTCATTATAACTTCTCCCCATACCTTCTCTAGCCAATCTTGTGGGGAATTCATATCCCCTAAGCCAATATTGTGAGGGGAATTCATATCCCCTAAGCCAATATTGTGAGTAATGCATATCCCTTGAGCCATTAGTTTGATTATTATTGTCCTATATTTGTTAGGGATGTGCTCTTTGGTTTCGAGTGTACATTGGCCTAAGGTTGAATTGTGTTTTAATATATATCGATCTGGTATGATATGCTCAAAACTTGAAATAGGCAGTGGTCCAAACTTGTATCGGTGCAACTTTACCTCAACTGCGATAGGTTCTTGCAATGATTATACTTGATAATATGTCTATAACAACAAGGTCAAGCCACCATGGCCCGTGGCCAAATTTCTCACATTTTTGGAGACATTCAAGTAGACATAGACCATTTTCTCGATCAAGGATCTCATGGAAAAGTCCGTCAAGGTCCCATTCAAGAGGATCATGGCTCGGAGAAACCCCCTTCACTACATGGGGAATCCCAGGTTGGGTACCATGCTTGAGCTCCTCAAGGTGACGGATTATGTCGGGCAATGCCTCGACGATGTCAACTTGTCATTTATTATGTTACATGGGGATGTCGACATGGTGAGAAATCCGTATGTGAGTAGGAATATGTATGAGGGTAAGAAAAAAGTTCAATGAATTTGAAGAAAACGACGCTAAGCGCCGGCATGGTCGTGGCCAATTTTATGGGTGATATTGTTGTGCTCGATTAAGGGGGATCAAACCATCGAAGCCTTTCATCTAGTGTCGCCACAAGACTGCACAGCTGGATATTTATTCCAGGAGATTCAGTTATTAAAAGCTTAATGCTTCTCTCTTTTAAACAGAACCATGTCGCCACAAGACTGCACAGATGGATATTTATTCCAGGAGATTCAGTTATTAAAAGCTTAATGCTTCTCTCTTTTAAATAGAACCATGCTAATGTAGACAAAGTCGTATTGGAAAAGATGGCGAATGCTAATTTTGCTCCAAAAAAATTCACATTTCATCCACTTATAATTAAAATCTTATTGCATCTCTCTTTTAAATAGAACCATGCTAATGCAGACAAAGTCGTATTGGAAAAGATGGCGAATGCTATTTTTGCTCCAAAAAAATTTACATTTCATCCACTCATAATTTTTTTTCTATCAAAATAACAAATGGATAAGATACAATGTTTGTTTTAGATGATGAAGATGAACAAATATCGTCCAGTCCTATGTGCTTTAATTTTGTTTTTACTTCGTAAGGGGAAATGTTTGCGGAAGCAGCCAAACTCCTTGAGAGTATGGATAAGATGGGTTGCAAACCGAATGCAATTACATATGATATAATGGTTCAAGACTCTTGAATAGGGGGAGTTGATTTTGTTTGAATGTAGTGTAACTGAGACTTTAATCATTCAATCGATCCATACATCCATTCATTCATGTTTTGTATCGATTGATTGGTTGGTTTTCACAACTTCTAAGAAAGTGGGCAGTTTTCAAAATATTCATTGCAGTTTTGTTTTGCTTAGATAGATCTAAGCCTCGATCTGGGAAGTTCATAAGAGGGATTGACTCTTGAAAACTCTAATTTTAGTTCATTATCTTATTTTAACGATTATATTCTATATGTATTATATACATTATTGATGTACATATTAATTGAATTGGCTTCTTTTCTGCCCATTTTCTTTGCTTTCTTCATTTTGTTAGTTATTTACTTTCTTAGCTATATTCTTAATAATAATATCAGAACATGAAGATGATATTATGAACCTAATAATTTATAGCAATGTTTAATACATGAGCACCTTTTGTCTCAAGGGCGTGATAATGTTGAGATCCATAGTAGTTTTTCCATGAAGTTGAAGTGTAGTGAGAGTGATGAAGTGGGCGACCTGGAGGATTGATTTGGTCAATTTTTATTTCTTACTATGTTGAGGGATAAATCAAAGTTTATTGAGTCAATGTTTTTTCGATCTTGAATTTTTGACTTATATTATTCTCAACAAAAGTAAATCGGTTCAGCAATTTTCTTATTATGGCCTCCGTGCACACAAACCCTAGTCGCCTTCTTTATAATTGATTGTTGTATGAAAAAAGTAAAATGCAATAATAGTTTGTTCCAGAGAAATTTTACACTTTTGCAAGGTTTGTTTGAGGGGTAGAGTTTATTTTTATCTTCAACTTTGTAACTGAAGTGATTTCAAACATGCCATTTTAAAGAGTGGAGAACTCAATCATCATGAAGAAATAAATCGAATTTGAGCTAAGTTTGTTGTTGTTCCTTTTGTAAGTATCACATACTTTTGAATTGACTTATGATTTTAATTAGGTGCATTTTTTTTTGTTGTTGAAGTCAACACTCTTCTATTGAGATTAAATTTTCTAATGTTTAGATAGATTAGTTGAATTGACTTATGATTTTAATTAGGTGCATTTTTTTGTTGAAGCCAACACTCTTCTGTTGAGGTTAAATTTTCTAATGTCTATATAGACTATTGTAAAAGGGTGGAATTGCAAGAATTATTGAATACTAATGGTTTGGTAAAGTTACTGAACACTCTGATGACAACATAGTCACATTTGACGGACAATTCTCTCTTGCATTAAAATTTGTTTACAAAATTCAAAAGATACACTTGAGTTTTTACAGCTTGAGTCACAACTCCAACAAGAAGATATGCAACAAAAATAAACAATTTTGAACCTGTTTCTATTCAAAAATTTTATGAGTCTGCTCACAACAAAATTAGTGAAGTCAATGAAGCTGATGAATAATATTGAAATGACAACATTGTGATAAAGTTGGACATATGAAATATTAGTGTTTCAATATTCATCCTTGTATGAATTGTGGAAAGCATACACATTATGGTCAAGGGAATTTGAACAACTTGTCTCTTATAGGGGAGAAATCTAAAGTTTTCAATCAGGTTCCAAGTTTGTTTTAGATCCTGTGAATAGATGATCAAATGGAAAACAAGTATGCATCCTTGTTCCTGAACATACAATCGAATTATTGGTTTGTTGTTGATATGGTTTGTGGTAATCCTTCATAGTTTTTGAGCTCTTGATAGTTTGTGGTTAGCTTGAAACCACCAATTAAGCAAAAGACATGAGGTTTTGCTTGTTACATTTTTAGAGAGCATCATCAACATTTGTAGTTGTTCTTTTTGGAGTTGTTTTTTTTTATATTTCATCCATTTGCTTGGTTAGTTTATGGTCAACTTGAAACCGTCCCATTTAGTATAATACTTTATGCTTCTACTAGTTTTTGATTTCAAGAGAATTTTTTTGGGGGTCTTTTTCTTGAGTTATTAGCTCTCTTTTCAGAGTTTGTGGCCATCCTTAAACCATTAATTTAGTAGAAGCCTTCATCTTATGCTAGTTTTTTTCAGAGTTTGTGGTCATCCTTAAACCACCAATTTAGTAGAAACCTATATTTTTTGCTATTTTTTTGAGTTCGGAGAAGATTTTAAGACTCGCTTGACACATTACTAGTTGTCAAAAAGTGGTGATTTTTCAGACAAAAAAAAACTTATGATTAAGAAGAATGTTGAAAACTCTAATCTCAGTTTTTTATCTTATTTTAATGGTCATATTGTTAGATGACAGTGCACTATGTACTATATATACATTAGTAATATATATATTAATTAAATTTGCTTCATGCCTTGAGAAATCCATCTCATCCGCATATGATCCATGAGTAATCGAGAATATAGTAAAATTGGAATCACAATCATGTGGGTTACATCAACTAATAAATCCAAACCGAAGTGTAAATAAGAGGAGGTTGTGGAGGCGTTCCGCAATGCAATGTTTCTAATGCAGGGTATCTATTCTTAGTTCTAGCTCTTAGCTATGACCTTTGAATACCACCATTCAACGTGTATGGCATGGAGAGAAGCAACACCATCTCAACAGATATTATAGATTGCTATATGAATTCACTAGAGGGAAATGATGTTTCCTGAACGAGTAATGATGCGAAAATTCTACCGATCATCGTTTGAGCCATCGAGTGATCTTTCGAACCGATTTGCACATCATGACATCTGTGTTTACTTCCTACACTGTGCATGGAGAGAAAGAGGGCGCATCATGAATTTTGATTCTTTCATCTTTAGGATAAGGAATGGTTGGTGTTGGAGTCGTGAGTTAAGAGAGTTGAAGTATTGGCTTAAGGGAATTAGGACCTTCTCATGTGATTCCGGAAGATATTTGGTTGAGGAGATTTAATATATATGTGGGGTATAAACGCAGACATTCTTTTTGTTGTTTGAGTTGATGGGTCATTAAAAACATGGTAAAGACCTTTGGTCATGTGGATTATTATCCTTTGTTCTTTGAGGTAGACTTTTATGACCAAAATTAAGACATTTTGTCATAAAATTAAGAAATTTTGTCATAAAATTAAGACATTTTGTCATAAAAGGAAGTCTTTTTTGTTTTTTCAGATTTTCATCTTTATATGGTGTGTTGGTATACCATCATGTTGTATTGATATAAATAAACCATGGATTTATAGTATTGTTCCAGAGAACTATGAACATCATGATTGGATATCTAAGTGGTTCATAGATGGAAGCATCTCCATAGAGTTGCTATTTATTCAATCGAAGTATCAATGTTTGGCTTAAATGTATGGTTGGTTTTTGGTTGGGGAATATATATCACAAGTCAAATTTTTGGTATGAAAAAACATAGTTCCAAGGAGAAGCAAGGTGTTCACAACATAAGGAATGTAATTGTCATAGTTGAAATTGGGAAAATGTTGTAGTGAGATGCATACTCAATGGTGCTCGACACATCAAATTCTTGGTTGAGTTGTACAAACCTCCTTATAAAAAAAAAATTGATCTATCCATGTTGTTGGTGTTCACAACATAAGGAATGTAATTGTCATAGTTGAAATTGGGAAAATGTTGTAGTGAGGTGCATACTCAATGGTGCTCGACACATCAAATTCTTGGTTGAGTTGTACAAACCTCCTCATAAAAAAAAATGATCTGTCCATGTTGTTGTAAGCCCTATTATTCATATATATGTGATGCATGGTATAGCATGTAGTAATCTATGATATCCATAGAGAGGTTGTGGCATCAAATTGTGGAATTAACCACTTGGATAGGTACATGAGTAACATATAAAACCATAACCAAAACTTTTTGAAGGTTGAAAATAGAGAATCTTCTATATAGGAGAACAACAAATATATGAACAAGTTATAATAACATAAAATATCATAAAGAAAAGATTTGGACCAACTAACACTGAAGAAGAAAAACATGTATTTGTTAAAGGCGAGTGTTAGAATATTAACATTTTAGTAAGTAAAGTAACCTGGTATATGACCTATGTAATACAGCTTGAGTGGGCCTAATGGTTAAGAATATGTGTTTCCTCTTAAGAGGTCACAGGTTCAAATCCAGAGGGGGGTAGGGTATGTATACCTTCGTAGACTTTACCAGTCAAATCGCTAGACGGAGGGAGGTCCCCTGTCCCATAAACAAGGGGGTCTCATACACCAATTTGGTGTGCTGGCTTGGCCGTAACCTTAAAAATAGATTATTATTATTATTATTATAAATAAGTTAGAAATAAATAATGCACTTCATGTCAAAGAAATAATTAAGTACACCTATCAAAAATACAAACTAGACTTAGGATAATAGATAGTAACTAGATAACAATTAAACTTTGTTTTGTTTTATTTATATAAATATATATGTACTCTAATACCAAAAAAACAAGTAATTGTGTGTACTCTCCTACGGTCCTCAATATTTCTAGTCATTGTAGGGGCTACATGTATTCCTCGCGAACATTTTTTATCCGTTGGCCATAAAATAATGCTACACCTTTTTTTTCAATTCCGGCGCATGCCGAATCCCCCATGGCTGAAAAGTTTTTTACGATTTTGATTTTGACGTCAGTGATGGTAGAATCTTGGTGTTGCGCACTCAACGAGTGGTCATTGGGCATACATTAAATCATGCTCGCGAGAGATAGATGCTTGCTTTGAACGTATGTTCACCCGGTACTGATATACACTTAATATGGCGATTTATTCCCTCAGTCAATTTCATTCGAACGATATGAGAAGAAGATGTATATACTTATCCATCCCATACTAGTAGTGCAAGTTAAGGGTAGTGTTTGCATGAAGAGGTAGAGGTAAAAGTACAGTGTGTTACTCAGCCAAGAATGATTTTCCTACATGACATATGTGACCTACTTGCTGCAATTAGAATGGGTACCGCCCATTATAAATAAATGACAGATAATGTATAACCTATTCATATTTGTTGATTGAATCGTATAAATAAATGACAGGTAATGTATAACCTATTCATATTTGTTGATTGAATCGTATAAATAAATGACAAGTAATGTATAACCTATTCATATTTGTTGATTGAATCGATCCATTCTAGATGAATTCTTTAATTATTTAACTATGCATGCTTCTAGCACTCAACCAAAGAGACCAGGTTCCTTCTCCATGGCCCATATTCTCACTTCTCCTAGTGATAGAAGCATGACAAATGTTAGAGGGATGGTTGAAGCAGCAGTTGTTGATGCATGTTTGATCACAACAATTCATATAAAGGTCTAAGTGTAGTATATAGTATATCATATATTATATTTTTTTTATATTCACTTATAAAGTATTCCTTTATATCGACACATAACCTCCTTTATATTGACATGTAACATTCTTCCTTAGAGTCAATATCTAATAATCATCAAGAAATTCCACCATTTGATCCATGTTCACCCTAGTTATATTCAATAATTGGGGTGGGGCATTTTTTATTTATAAAATATTCCTTTATATTGACACATAACCTCCTTTATATTGACATGTAACATTCTTCCTTAAAGTCAACATTTAATTGAATCATCAATAAATTCCACCATTTGATCCATGTTCACCCTAGTTATATTCAATAATTTGTGCATTTTCCTTCCCCAATTCCTCATTCATCTATCCATATCAATTATGGTCACTCATAGGATCAACACCCTTGCATCAGGTTCATTGTATAAATGAAAACAATTGAATTGTGTTAGTGACTCTAATTTTTATTTTGACATCCATGTGCATTCTTTTAAAATTATACCTTTCCAATGAACCAAATCTACTTTTGTTTTTTGAGATATTGTTTTTCTTGCAATTCTTTCATCTAAAATCTTTACAATTTCATCATCTTTTTACTTAGGAATACATTTTTCCAATCAGTAACATAATTATGCCGAAAGGTGTACACCTATTGACAATGAGCACAATAATCACCTTTTAATCTATTTTAATCTAAAATTCTAATCTGATGACTAACAATTGCAGATGCTGGCATATTCTTAGTCATTCTCCCAAATCAATGAATGTGATTTACTCTTCATAACTTCCTTGTATTTTTGAATGCATCTGTTAACATATTTACCTTTTAACATTTACCTAATCATATTAAGAAATTACTGTAGCACTATATGATTGCCACGTTTAAATGATTGAACTTTGGATTTAGCACACTGGTTGTGCTGGCTGTAAACACTCATTTTATGTTGTGTGTTTCATTCTGGTTGTGCGTTTCATTTTCTGTCTGTGTCTTTTGGCGTTCATCAACCATGATTTTGAGTGGTTGTGCTAGTAATAATAATCATTTGTTATATCTTCATTAAATTCATACATGTCTACATCATTAATGTTGGTGAAATATCTAAACTCTAAGGAATTCCAACACATGCATTGTTTACTTTTATTCATTTTTAGTTTATTATAGCTACCTTTTGTGAAACTTTATTTCCTCAAATGTGCCAACGAAAGATCTCCTTACTCAAATATTTCCACTTACCTTTTCATACTAACTATCTACTTATAACAATGACTAATATTTTGTAACCACCATTGTAGTTAGTCATCCACTTTCTTCATATGTTTGGTAAATTACTCAACATATGAACTCTTCATACTTGTTTAAGAAAACTTTTCAAATCACTAACTCCCCTTGGTGATCTCCCATTTATAATTTTGAAAGTGATATTTCCTACAAACTTTTTTTTTAACTAAAAACAAAGTATTTATATTGCAAGAAAGCTAATGGGGGTTTGCCAAAAAGGAAACTACACCGCACACCAAATAGATGAACAAGTTCATAGACTATCATCTAGAAATAGAAGACAAACAAGCCACAAGGTAGGAGTCCAGTGAGGGTCTACCAAAACGGAAACCAGAACACTCACCGTCATAAGGAATTCATCCAAAAATTTTAGAGACCCAACTAACCATATACATAATTTGTTGAAAAAGAGACCATTTTAAACTTCTGAAGACAAAAAAAGTACGAATGGATGAGCTAAACCCATCCAAAGATAAAACAACAAAGCAAAAAAGAGAGCAGAGTGGAACCTGAAGATTCAAGCTCCATTTTTTTCTCGAGTGTCGAGATGATATTCCACCTTCTTGACTTACCCAATACCCGCATGAGGAAACACTTCATCCTCAACTTAAATAGGGGACTCACGTGACCCTCATAGGATAGGATTCTTGGACATGCTCGAGGAATTTTCCTGGTTCTATGTCACATTTCTAACTTGGAATTTACCTTCCAACAATTTAATTTCCTCAAGGGTATTCTTGTTATCTGTATTGAATTTCTCCATTGCCTAAGCCACCATCGCCTTCACAATCCAATAGGTTTCAGTCAACTTAAAGTACTTTTTTGCCCTAGTTTTGGTAAATTATGGATCCTCAACCCATGCTTTAAATTCTATGACAATGTACACATTAGAGGTAGAGTGATGATGGTTCTTGACCGCTTCCTCTATCTCTGTCACCATCTTCTTCTCCTCATCCAAGCATAGATTTTTAAATTTCATCCCATCCATCCATGCTTCCCTTGCCTCCCTAGTACAATTCACCCGACCTTGGGGGAGGGAAGTCTCCTTTTGTTTCCTCTTCTAGAAATACTCTTGCGTGCCCTTTATGGCCATATTTTAACTCTTGCTAGGAAAGATCGACACCCAACATATATCCTTACTTCTTCTTGCTAGTTGATGCCGCAACCTTACTCCCAACTTTTTGTTTTTCGTTCTTCTTCTCTAGTTAGGATCCATGAAATGAAGAGAAGTCGGTCCAAAGATTTGTCCCCTGTAGTGTCCCGTTTTATTTTTCCAAGAGGAGAGCATCATTGGCTGGCCTCTGCAATCCACCACCCCCATAGCTAGTTCCCAAGACCTTTCACTATAGGGTCATTCCATCTAAGTTAGTCTATTGTGCTCAATGTTTCCAAAATTGAGCCAAAATTGTGGTGATAGATCTTGTTATAATGTCGCATTTGGACTATGTTCAGGTAAGCTCTTTTAATTATTTCTTCCCAAGGATTCATTCCAGGGATATATTTCCTCACAATAACATTTCTCTAAATCCCATAACTAAACTTCATGTTGCATAACTCATGACGATTCTCTTTCCGTACTTTTCACTCTTTTTCTTGACTAAAGCATGAGTAAAATTGGTGACGAGGATTCCCCTTGCTCTCTACTAATCCCACTTGTCCTTACCACATCCTCGCATGAAACCCCATCAACTCATTCATTATGGTGGGATCCATCGACACATATCGACTGGCCCTTCATAAAACCCTCCTTGCATGGCGAGGCCACCAACCCCATCTTCCAGCCTTCCAGCTATCTTGGATGTCTTGTTAGGCCTCTAGGTGGTTAGTCTAGTCCCAACTTCAAGCACCCAATCTTGGGGCTTTCCTCTAGAATTATTAATTGAATTGTTGTATTTAAATAATTATGCACAAACATCAAACCCTATTGTCTTGGTTTCTCCCCATCAAAACATCTTTGAAAATTTCATAGGATTAATTTTTCTACTTCTATATATCCATAATTATATGGGTGATATGTTGAACTAAAATGAAAAAATTTATTGAGCTTCTCCCATAAATATCTCCAAAAATGGCCAATAAACTGACAATCAACATATGAGGTCGTTCTTCCTGCAAACCACAAAAGTGAACAATTTCCTTAAGAAATAAATAAATTATGTTTATGGCATCATTATTTTTCTTACAAGGAATTAAACTAGCCATTTTTGTAAATCTATACAACATAAAAAATAGAGTCATTACCTTGTTCAGTTCTAGCTAATCCCAACAAAAAATCTAGACTGATATCCTCCCAAAGTGATTATGGTACTAGTAATGGTGTACATATAATCTATTATTATGAATTATTCATTTATCATGTTGATAAACTATGAAACTGTTAGTCCATTTATTTACATTCTAAGCAATACTAGGCCAATATGTTACTCTTTTGTTAGTGTCCAAGTTTTATTAATGTCAAAACTTTCAATTGAGTCACCAATATTCTTCTCTATTATGATATCAACCCTTATTGAACCTCTAGGAACACATAATTGATCATTTATAAATAAGAATCCCTCTTGGAAAAAAAATATCCAAGAAAGGGGTTTGATCACCACTCCATAGATATGTATTATTTTTTCAAGATTCAACAAAATCTGAGCCTATTTCACATAAACACTTCATTTCTTCCATCCCTACCATCCCAACTATCATAATGGTCAACAATGATTTCCTTCTACTCAATGCATGCGGAATTCTATTAGATTTTATAGACTAAAGATTCAATAAAAATGTGTAACTTTACAAGAATTCCACCCATTTCCATAGATGATTTTTGGGGCCAAATTTTTGTAATGGGTTAATTTTCCATGGTTTTTTCAAAAAAAAGATTCACCAATTTGCATTTTTCTAAAAATGATTCGCCAAAATTCAATAGAATAAAATCACTTTGCCTTAAATATCGCCAAAATGTTATAGAACCTATATAAACTCTTAGAAATTTGAATATTTTTTCAAAATTATCACCAAACATTTTACATTTTGCAAATTAAGGACTAGTAAGATTAGCCCATGTTTCCACATTTTAATATAAATTTCCATCCTTAAAATTATCATTGCCCATTTCATCTATCCCCAATTCAATTTTAATTAAATGTTGATATATCTCAAATGCTTGATTTTATATATATATATATATATATATAACAAACTCTATAGACAACAAATAATGTCTCTATTTATTTAAGGATTAAATTATATGATAAAACTCTTGATTTTATACATTAAATTTTTATGTTTATCTTCATTTAATCTCTCAATAAATTATGTAATTGGAATTCCCTCTTCCGTAAGTACTATTTCAATTTATGTTCCATTAGCATCATGGTCAGCTTGAAATGCTTTCCAAAAATTCAATAAAGACAAACAATATTTGTTGAGACACCTTCTTCTTGAGAAACTCAAATCCATTTTGAGTTGTTTCATTGCACTTGCATTTTTGTTTTCCCATGCATTCAATTACTCGTGCACAAATACCACTAAAATTTCTAATAAACATTTTACAAAAAAATCCAATCCATCAAATATTCTTATCTCAAAGGGGTTCCATGGAATAGGCCATTCTATAATTCCTCTCACCATTTCAAGATCTAGTTTAAATCCTTCTTGAAATATTAAAAATATCAAGTATGTCGACTATTGTTTCACGATTATTTCATAAATGGAAATTTATGTAGATTTCTATGTAACTTCTCATGCTTCAAATAATATAGATGTTACTCTTTTGTTTTGCTAAAATTGAAAATATCTAAATAAACAACAAAAACAAGCTTTTCCAAAAAAAACTTCGAAGTTTTGTTCATAAGCCTCATAACGGTATTATTTGCATTAGTGAGTCCAAATGGTATTATATAACATTCATATATATGATTCACCTAAATACCATCATGATTCCCCATACAAAACAAAATCGACATAACATAAAAAGCAATTTAAAATGAATATGTGTAGCATCATAAATATATTCATGGATAATGAAAACATTTACAAATGAAAAATGTTTAAGAAAACAAAACATTCAAATGCACAAAAACAAAATAAAACACAATAGTTAAACAAATCATTAAAATGGTAAACAAACATAGTTGTTAAAACACTTAACTTTTTGAATGTTTACATAATTAGTTGCAA
The DNA here is from genome assembly GCA_009831015.1 of Picea engelmannii. Lineage (NCBI taxonomy): Eukaryota > Viridiplantae > Streptophyta > Pinopsida > Pinales > Pinaceae > Picea > Picea engelmannii. Next base: position 69,738 of record ML796853.1, read on the forward strand.
ACACGAGATGTTCCACCAAACTATAGACTCTTCTACTCTAATTTTCTTAGCATATGGTCACTTTTGGGATATTCATATGATTCAATAAGGATGAACATGATCCTATGGTTGGATACTACCCACACAAACATCACAATACCTAGTAAATAAATAGTAACACCACTCGTATAACAATTCCAACTTCCCAACTCTCTTCACCATAAGCATACACAACCTAAGGGACATAATTTACTTATATACACCATATTCCCTATAATCCTAATCCTCTCTGGGGATCCAACAAATACCAACTAGGAATCTCTCATCTAGGGACTCCAGTAAATCCATCTACAATAAGAGTGCTCATAGTGATATTTACATATTCTATTGGGTAAATTCTCAACAAGAACTCTTCATAAGAATGAAATCCTAGTTCTCAATGTAAATAGAAACTAAATATGGCTATTTTTACACACAATATTTCTACTCCTTCTTTCGCATCACCAAACTCTATATTTCTTGTCATCCTCCAAGTTGTAAATCAACTCTCCTCTCTACTCCAATTTCAATTCTCCATTTCTCCCATCCATTTTTTACTCTCATGAATCCTAAAAGTTTTTTTTTTCATCCCATACTATGTTAACTAGGTGATATGAATCTCTCACCTACCTTTTACATGAGTTCATTGATACAATTCCCATCATGATTATACTCATCCCATGCTCCCATAACTAGGTGAGATGAATTTTTCACCAACCTATTACATGCATTGAATGATTGGTTTCAATAAATCAAAGGAGGTAAATAGTTAATACCAAATTTATTTATGTAAGTGGAATGCAATTCTATACATGTGGAATCCATTCAAACTCTCTTTTATCCTCCACTCTTGTCGAATCATAGCCTCCCATGACTCTATCCTCAATCCTATGTAGTTGGTGATGTATTTTATTTTTATTACTTTTGGTGCACATTATTTACATATTACATGTCTTAGCCCTTGACCATCCATCATATATACAAATATACATTTCCATTTCAAGGATGAAAAATAGGTTGCTGCAATACAGTCCTTTGAATGTTTTAAAAGCTATATTCCATTGATCTCCTAAAAAACAAATTATTATTTAATGAAACCAACATTTCAATGTGATGTTTGAAAAATAGCATGCTCTACTTAAGCAACCAATTATGACATCCATCCTCAATAAGTGAAAAACATTTTTAATATCATTCATGTTGATGGCCCTTGAATTGGTGCACATCCTATATTATACTCCTTTATTTGGTGATATTACAATTGGTACTTAACATGGACTCAAAATCTCTCTTATTAAACCCCTCTCTATTAAATCATGGACTTGTATACTTATTTCTTCACTTTTAACTAGGTTTAACCTATGTGGTTGCTTATTTGGTAAACTCAATTCTATAATGAAATATATCTGATGGGACATGCTATTTATAGGTGTAAATCCCTTTGGTATATCATTTGAGATAACAGTCGTATTCTCTCATAAACATTCACTAACTTATAGCATTATATCATCTTTTTCCATCTAAAAAATTAATTTTAAGGGGGAAAAAAAAAAAAAAAACACCTTGTATTGCTATCCACTTTCAAAATTCTTTTTTTTACATAAAATTACTCTCCTCCCACTAATATAGCTATTTTTTTACTACTTTCTCCATTTGTGTTCTTCATAGGCCATTGTTTATGTTTCTCTCCATATTTGTGTAGTAATAAGGTATTCTTCAATCCATCATCAATAAATTTTCTATCATATTGACAGAGTCTTCCTAACAACATATGAAAAGCAACAATCGATATTGGATCAATACTTGATCATTAAAAGTTTCATGTTCAAATTTAATTAAAAAAATTTCAGAGACTATGACTTGGTGTTCCTTCCATAACCATGAAACTCTATAGGCATTGACTTGGTGTTCCTTTCATAACCATGAAACTATATAGGCATTGGGATGCAGGTTGAATCTAAATTTCAACTTTTTAATTATGTTTAGGTAGAGGCAAAATTATTTGTACTTTCACTATATACAATGAGAGTACAACTACCTCCAATTTTCATATGACCTTGAAATTTATTTCCACTACTCTATCTCTTTCTCCTGAAATTCGAAATATAGCTTCAACAACACTTGATTAAACATTAGATTTTCAGTGTTCTCTTCTTGAATTTCATTAACACTAGAATTAGCTCCAACCATTGATCTAGTTGGGATTTGAACACTTTGGGAAAAATTATATCTTCCACATTTTCTTCTATTTGTAATCAAAAAAATTGAACATTCAAATAAATTATTCCTTGGTTTGTGACTTTCAAATCATTATTTTACAAATATATTCCTTCTCTACCCTTAGGAGTTCCTAATTCTCTAAGAATTTCATGACTTCTATTTTATTTAATAACAATGCATATACTGATACCTTCCTCTCTTGTTTTGTTTTCTTTTTCTCTTATAGACATGTTCCTAATCTACCTTATACTCTTCTTCCTCATGAAATTGGTTGTTTCCTTCACAATTTCTCTTCTACCCTTAAAAGAGAGTTTATAATCTTCTCCAACTAATATAATCCTAACCATACTTATCTCATATTGAATTGCATGCATCTAGACATTAATATACCTAGTGTTCTCTTTATTTCCCTAATCACTTTATCTATAGCTAATGGATAAGGGAATGAGCATGAAGTTGATGGATGGAAAAGTGGCAACAGGCTGAGAAAAAATGGGGTCATGTAGGAATGTGTGTGAATTATTGATAAAACACACATGTTCCTCATGTAACATACTTGACAAACCTTGAACCACCACCTAGGATGGCACATCTACTCCTAAAAAATAATGCACACACATTCTTAGAAATTTGCAAGCACTCTATAAATGCACAAGTGTGTTCTTGCCACCGACATTTTTTTTCCCATTCAACTACTTCACTGTGTCTTTATCAAATAATTGAGCCTTGATTTAATTCTTGGATATTGTTGATAAATTTTTAAAAGGATACTAACAACGTCTCCAAGGGAAGCCACATATTTATTTGCATTTAATTTATTGTGTTTTTCATTTCCTAAACTATATTAATTTCATGGTTTTTGTAATTTTCAAAGTTCATTTAAAAAACCAAACTAATTTATATAAATTCCATTATTAAATTGCAGCACTCTCAGTCAACATGGAATTTGGAGACAACCAAAACCTGACACAACCATAGGAAGGAAAACCAAACCCCAACCCATAACCAACAAACATAAACATGAAAATTTATCACGTGTTGATTTCTATGAGATTAATATGCAGTTTAGGATGTATGATTTCATGTTGGAAATCCTTGTGAGTCACTTTGTCTAGGCTCCCATTGCATGACAGACATAGAACCTAATTTTAAATGTACTAAAAAGGACATATTGCATTGAAATCAATCACTACAAATATTTCATACCTTACTTATCCCCCTCTACTACATTAACAATGCCAAACTTGTAGACTTTACTTTAGGTGTTCTTCTTATTTATGAGAAAAATCATGAATGGAATGAAAACCACATATATATTTCAGCTGGAAAGGAATGACTCCATACCATGATAATCATCCCCTCCATTTCAAGGGAACCAAAAGTAGAAAGATGGTTGAAGGTTTGCATGAGAATAGCCAACATAGTGGATAGGACAATGTGATAAAATGATGGATCAATGCATTGCAAGCCAATTTTAGAGTGATGGGTGAATGTTGATGGTGAAAATATATGAAATCATGTCTATATCTAAACAAAATCGATTGGAATAAAAAAAAATAGTTTCTTAGTGTTTATGTTTATATTTTGGAATAATTTATTTTTTATAAATATATTTCATAGATTAGATAGAGTTTTCTATATTTTTTTATGTATGGGATGGTGTTGCATTTTTTGAATATAAATAGGATGATAATTGACCCTATCTCATATCCTTGTCCATCAAGAGTGTGAATTTGATCTACAAATACATGCATTCTCCTAGAACGCATGCACAATCCTGTTGGATAGGGATATGAGGTAGGAACCATGCCCAACCTTGCTTATTTATGCTCATAAGACCCTGTGTGCACTCTTAATGCAATGGATACACCATTTATTGTATGAACCATATAACTTTATTAATAAAGGTATAGAAGGGATTGTGGACACATTTGACCAAGGAGCTTAGGATTGAAAGTTACTTGAGGCATAGGGAAGTGGTTAGAGCACTAGGACAGAGGGGTATGGGTAGTGGGGCCCTCAACAAGAGGTATCTGAATAGATTCGTCAAGGTTTGGGTGTAGAGGGGGTTAAATGCCAACTATAGTTGGGGGCCTAGGGTTATATGGATTTAGGGTGAAACTGGAGATAGGTTCCTAGGCATAGAGTGGGACAAGTATGGGAGAGAGAGGGATATATTCACATAGGGGGAGAGAGAGTGATATAAAGTGAGAGTGAGAGTGAGATGGAGAGAGAGAGAGGGAGGTATAGTAAGGAAGAGGGAGGGTCATAGGGAGAAATAAATATAATGGGAGGGAACGTGAGCGACTGAGAGTAGGGATAAAATTATATGGAGGGAGAGAGAGAGAGAGGGAGAGAGAGTGGAATAATGGGGAGAGATATAGTCAGAGGGAGATCATAGGAGAGAGAGAAAATGATTGAGATAAGGGGTAGGGAGTGGTGGGAGAGAGGAGAATATTGAGAGAGAGAGAGAGGAGAGGGAGATAATGGTACAAAGTTACAAAGAGTATGTGTGTTTGTGTGTGAGAGAGAGAGAGGGTATAGAGAAAGAGAAAGAGAGTTAGAGGAAGGGAGTGAGAGAGAGGGAATGGAGGTACAAAGAGGTAAAGATATAGAGGGAGAGGGAGAGGGGAGGGTATAGTGAGTGATAGAGGGAGGAGGATATAGAGTGAGAGGGGAAGAGGGATAGATGAAGGAGAGAGATAAAGAGGGGGGAGA
>ML796853.1:76699-107385 GCA_009831015.1 Picea engelmannii
GAGGGGATGAAGAAATTGGGAGATTAAATAAGGTGAAGGGTATATTGGTATGGGAGAGAGGGGGATGGTGAGGAGAGAAAGAGAGACAAGAAAAAAAATAGGAAAAAAAGGCATAAGAGAACACACACATTCTACAAACGTGTGAGTTCTTGGAACACGTGTGTGTTCCTAGAGTGCATGTGTATTCTTAGGAGTGTGTGCACCATTAGTTCTAATTCAATTTTTTTGTGGTGTGAATGGAAACTCTAACGTATGTTTATGTTGAGCTGGTTTCCTCAAATTTAGGTTCGGGATTGCAAATCTAGTGTGGGATAAAAATATGTAAAATGATCCTTTTTATGAATACCTCTATATCTATATGTTTTTCATGTTATTTTTCTATAGTATACATAAATATATTGTCGATTAAGCTAAAGACACATATAGATTCATCTAAGATACCAAATATATAATTTAAAAAAAAATAATAATATTTTTTACTATTTTTAATCTATTTTTTTCTCGACATATATAAGAATCCTAAAATACATACCTCTTTTATTTATGCAATAACCTTTTATTAAATAAACCATTTTAATAATAATTTATATGTCACACTAGAAGAGACCAATTTCTACAACCTAAAACATAAGTTTGCTAATGTTAAGACCCATATAGCCTACACTAATGGAAGGAATTGCAATTTCAAGGATATATTGACTTTTGTAATTAAAAATAATAATAATATTATAACTTTTCAAAAAACACATCGCACTAGAACAATTTATTATCCACATTTATAAAAAAAAGTAAAGGAAATTGCATTGTTAAGGTACTCAACACCTACCTAACGAAAACATATACCTTGTATTTTGTTTCAAAAATAATACAACATTGTTACAAAAACTAAAATGTCACATAGTTATTCACAATTTCTATAAATAAAAATTATACATTTGAAAAGCTAATTCAATTTCCTACATTTCATCTTTTTACACCATATTCAAATTCATTGTAAAAGTATGTTTAATAATCCCTCCAAGTTAATATATTGTTGTTTCTCCATGTTTGTGTTGCCACTAATGTGTCATGAGTGACCATCATTATCTTGGACATGCCCATAATCTATCAAACTTCTAAATATATATTTTTACAGCCACGTCTTTTAATATTAACATTTGTAGCTTCATATATAAATTCAATGTGTAATCAATAGGTATAATACCTTTTAGATTAGAAACCATTATGTCTGAGGTCTTAATTTTCTGTTTTCCTTTCATTTTCTTGTCCAATTCCACATTGTCACATTATAGGGATGCATTCCCTTCTAGCTCCGTTCATCCTAAATTTACTTGTTTTAAGTATTCAATCTTCTCAAATTCAAAGAACTTTTCCATATCTCCATTCTAGTTAATTACTTCTTTTTGGTTCAAACTTCCTAAAAATGTAAGGGTTTCCACCCTTGACTTTCCTCTCAAAATTTTCAAATTATTTAAAACTTTATCTTCTAGAGCTTCAAATGCCTCAACTACTTATTATTTTTCCCATCCCATTCGTCAAGACATACATTTAAAGTTTCTATTATAATTATCCTTCTATGATCTATCTCTACAACTTCCAATCTTGTTTTTATAGCCCTTAATTCCTGTGTCATTGAATATGTAGTGCAATGTTCCAAAATTTAGTTTTCCTCTCCCTTGTTTTCATGTCCCTTGTTTTCCTTCTCCTTTTATATTTTCCATGTATTCTTGATCCTAGACTCTTTAACATAGTATGTCCTCTGTATTGACATATGAAGATACATTCTATTCAAGATTTATTATCATGCATAACCTAGAAATGCACAATGAAAAATGGAGCATCCTAGTGAATATTATTTGATAAACATGCTATATTCACATAGGTTGAACACTTTAAGGATAAAAGACTAGTACACCAGTTTATGTGTGGTTAAAATCCTTAAACATGGAAATAATACATGGCCCAAACCAATGAAACCACTTGAGGAAATATATTAATGGAAAAAAATAATATATATATATCACAATCAAGGATTAAAAAATCATCATTATTCTCTTTAAAGAGAGATTGTGGACTAGACAAGTGTTAATCCATAGATTAAGGACCATTAGTATCAAGGAGAATATGATCCACTGGATCACTTTATGTCTAATACATAATCATGAGCATTGGATTAGAGAATTACAAAACCACACTAAAGAAACACACTTTAACCAAAGGCAGATTAGACCAAGTTTATATTAGATAACTCCTAACTATATAAATATTCCAACATCTTCCCTTAATATCATCTTGGGATAATTTTTTGTATTTACAAAGGTGACACGATAAGATAAGGAACATGGAATTAAATCCTATTCCCATGTAATGACAACTTATTAAACTCTTAACGTAGATACAAATTTAAAAAAATAAAAAATCTATAGGAGTCTATGTGAAAAGGTATACAACTTGATCATTTGTATGGTAGTAGAGAATTTCGTGGAAAATATTGTGAAGAATAATTTTGATGATGTGCATCTGTATCAATGTGTTTCATACATTTTTGTTCAACTAGATATTTGACAAGATAAATGACACTCTAATTAGCACACAATAGTGTGGTGAAATTCTAATATGTGAATCCATAATTTGAAAGGATCTATTATAGAACTAAGGATTATTGACTTGTACCATCTATTTCTCAATACTATGATTTCACTAAATAAAGAGAAAGGTCACATTGCTTCTTACAAACCCAAGTGATAGGTCTAAAGAAAAGACTAAAAGAAATACCTTTAGTATACTTCTTTTGATCATGAGGGTTATTATCCCAACTATACATAGTGAGCCAACAAACAAAGGAGTCACTCCATAAACTATAATATATTTCAACTATACCATACTTGAGGTATACTAAAATCGCCTCTTTACTACTTTCCAATGTCTCTAATGGAATGTTTGCATATATTGGACAACAGTACCAACATAAAAGGAAATACAAGAATGGGTGTCAATTGAATACATAACGATACTAACTAATTGATCATTCAAAGTGGAGTATAATTTAGTTATGGTGCAAGTCATAGGAAGTTTGAATTGAGACTAGGAAATTAGGCTAGTTTACAATATTCCATGTGTCAAAGAAAAACAATTCACATGCATACTTAGACTGGGAAAGAGAATGAGGTCATCAGTTAAGAGAATAGAAAGTATGATATAGTCACCTAGTTTCTTGGTATAGATAATGGGAATATAATGGCATCTATAGAATCTACCGTCAAGAACAAAGTTATCCATTTTAGAATACCAATCCAAAGTGGCTTTCTTAAGGCCATATAGATATTTTATAAACTTGAACACAATATTGGAGTTATTATGAACATAGTTGGAAGGTTGTTAGATGTGATTTTCTTCCTATCAATCCCCATGTAATAAGGTGTATTTAACATACATATGATGAAACTCATATTTATACGAAGCTATAGGGGTTATAATAGGGTAGATAGAATTATTTTTTCCTATATGATCAATTTTTTTATTATAGGAGTCTCCTTCTACCTAAGAAAATTCGTTGGCAAGTAACTAGTCCATATGTCTTACTACACTTCCATCGGTTATATACTTAGTTTTATACACCCATTTACATATAATACGTTCCTTCATTCTGGAAGAAGTAAAATATATCAAGTATTGTTCACGATTAAAGAATGCAATTATTTATTCATTTCAATATCCCAATATGGATCACCAAACGTTTCTGCAAATGTTTTTTTCTCATGATTATATGAAAATCAAGCCAAAATATAGGAGGATCATGGAACAATTAACATTTACAATACATATCTAAATGATCACAATCAATATCACTAGCCACTTCTTATGTTGTAATAACCCACTAGGAAGTTATGGTGTTAGTGTAGGTTCAAGTTCAATGGAATTAACTAGTGGAAGGTAGGCACATAAAGGTACATTTTAATCCTCACTATTGTTATTACACTCATAAGGTTTTTTCAAGCAAATATGTATTAGTTCATGAACATGTATATGAGGGTAAAAAACAAGATAGTCATAGTGTATGGCATGTTCCTAATGAAAATGATGAAATTGGCAAAGAAGAAGAAAATTTTGAATAGGTTCAAGATGAATATTTAAGCAACATGGACACATCGGTAGACAGAGTTCACCAAGAAGGGATGAATGAACTCCACAGAGTAGAAAATGAGGTGAAGGAATCCCACAAAGAAGTGTAGCACCAAGGAGATCAACACGACAAACTCATACACCTCTCTAGTATAAATATTATGCATTAATGACTCAATTTTTGAATGTGATGGAGACTTTAAATTTTGATCAAGCTAAAGACCATATAGTATGCATGGACACCATGAAAGAATAATATGATTCTATCATAAAAAATGAAACATGGGAATTAACAAAACTACCTTAGAATAAACTCCCTATAGGATCAAAATGGTTGTTGAAGTCTAAATTTAATGTTGATGATAGTATATACAAGTATAAAGTTAGATTGGTTGCAAAGGATTATTCAAAGAAAGAAGAAAATGTTTACGAAGACACTTTCACACCTATAACTAAGACGAATACCATTATATTAAATATTGTAATGTCAACTAAGTATAATTGGAAACTACATCAATTGCATCTTAAGTCAACTTTTCTAAATTGATAATTAAAGGAATAGGTTTATCTTGTTCAACTAGAGGGGCTTGTACCCCGGATGGGGTGACACATGGCGACGCCTCGCCACATGGCTTAGCATCAAGCCACATATTAAATGTTGTTGGCTGCCACCCATCCTCTCTGCATTTACGATGGTAGCTAGCCATTACAGCCGCTATACGAAGGAGGGACTCCTCCCTCGCACGAAAGCTCTCGCTCAAACCGCACTCAATATGACAGGGTTAATGGGAAGCCAGGCGAAGCCTTCATTTGGTAATTTGAAAATTTGAGAGCCTAGACAGAGTTGGTTCACTCTCTTTTTGGACCTCCCCACTGGTTGGGAGCTCTGGTACAGCTTTGTTTCCCTCTCATCTTGACTCACTTTCATTTTGGTGCATTCTCTCTATATTTTTATCCACCCCTCATCTACAATGACAAGGAAGCGAGGCAGGCCTCGTCGAGGCTCGACCTGGTACACCCACAAAGAGCAAAGGCAAAGAAGGAAGAACCTAGAGCATGCTTTGTCGATGGCGACTTCCATTCTCCGGCAGAGGGCACGCACTGACCAATTGGCACTACACACCATTATCACTGAGCCTGGGACAGAATGTAGCATTCATACCATGGCAATTGAGCCTGGAAGCAGTCTGGAGGGAGGCACAGCGGACGAGTTTCCAACCTGCTATGTTGACGAAACGTCATACTTGGAGGACTTAGCGACCACTCTGGAACCCCAAGCCATGCTGTCGGATATACAGGCTGGTAGCGGTCCGAAAGACGAGTCGGCAGTCGAATTCCCTATTTGTATTGTTGAAAAGATATCGTGGACAGGTGACTACAGCCCCACCAGTCATGCTGAGAAGGCAACGAACGATGACGAGGCTTGGGACAATGCATACGCAGAAAGGAATATGGACGAGACAATAGCAGAGATGAAGGTGGATGTGGTCGGAGCAGGACTGAATGTGATCGAGTCTAGAGTAGGGATGAACATGGAAGTGAGGAATGAAACCTTCGACGAAGCAGGTAATCATGATTTGCATGGTCCACTCCTCCATGCAGAGCATCTGACTCTGGTGTTCGAACTCCGAGGCCACATGGCAGACCGGGAGCACAGAGCCCTCCTCATGGGACAATGTTTGGACTTTCTCCTTGATGCGTACTCCAACGCTCCAGCAAAGAGGAAATGTCCATTGTGTGCGTAGCCGTTCTCCATCCCAGCCAAATCCACGTGGAAGAAAGGCAAGGGCGATAGGTGACCGGGTATCTAAGTTCTCCTATGCTAGTTTGTTTTATGTTTAATCATGTTATTGCTACATGTAAACTTGAACTATGGCCATCTGTCCTGGTTTCCTTCGGGCAGGAAAGAGGGAAAAACAGTTTTTAGCTTACCCTACTAGACTCATCTCACTCCAAACTATGTTGGTTTTCGGTAAAACGACAACATTTTTGGTGGCTTAGGACGACTATATCTCTTTTTATTTTTTCAATGTTTCTCTGATAACTTAATATAGCAGGTACTATCTTTTTTACTTAAAAAAAAAAATAGAGGGGTTTGTAAATAAAGTTCAAGAGCATATTGTTTTTAGGTTAAACAGACATTGTATGGACTTAAACAGGCACCCAGGTCATGGTATATGAAAATTTATACTTTCTTCTTTCAGCAAAGTTTTATTAAAAGTAAATGCGTTAAAAATATTTATATCAAGAAATATGGAAATGGTCCTATTGTTTTGATTTCTTTATATGTTGATGATCTGATCATAATAGGAAATTATAATGAGTTGAATGAAGAAATAAAAAAATTGTTGTCATGTGTATTTGAGATGAAATACCTTGGTTAGTTGCATTATTATTTGGGCCTTGAGATGTGGAGAGAATATGGTAAGAAACTAATCACACAAATAAAGTATGAAATGGAGTTAATTAAGAGGTTTAATATGAGTGAATGTAAACCAATGTATACTCCATTAGAATGGAATATTAATCTCAACAGTGATGATGACACTAAAAAAATGAATGGTAGCTTGTATCGATAATTGGTGAGAAGTATGAATTATCTAACTACAGCTAAGCCAAACATTGCATATTCAATCAGTATACTTAGTCAATTCATGGCTAATCCTCACGACAATCATTGGAAATAGGAAAAAACAGTCCTTCAATATTTGAAAGGAACTATTAATTTTGGTATTGAATATAATGGTGATTTTAATGTTATGTTGAGAAGTTATTCAGATTCATATTGGGAATGAGATCCTAATGATAGAAATTCAACTACAACATATGCATTAAGAATTAGATTTGGGATTGTGTCATGGAGTAGCAAGAAGTAGCCAACTATTTATTTTCCATCCATGGAATATGAGTACAAATATTTATCGAGTGCCATCTATGAGTAAATTTGGCTAATGAGGATTCTTGAAGATGTGAAAGAACAACAAAAAGTACCAAAAAATATCAAATTTCATAGCCAAAGTTCCATCAAACTGGAAAACAATCCAGTGTATCATACCATATCAAAGCATATTGAGACACACCATCATATTTTAAGAGAGAAAATACATTAAAAGGGGTTTGAATTGGTATATTTTATAATCCAAATGATATTGTGGCAGACATATTCACAAATCCTCTTGGAAAGGTGAAATTTGAAATTTGTAGAAATAAGTTAGGTATTGTAAAAAATACATTTCTAGATTAAGTGGGAGTGGTAGAATAAAATCTAGAAATTTATAAAATCAGATACACTATTTTAAGACTCTATTAAACAAGAATTCCTTTACAAATTGTAATGTGTTTCAAGAAAATACTGAGAATGTGAGTGTGACAAATTCTATCTCACTTGTGTGTTTTGTAATCTCTAATTAATAGAGGAAGTGAATTATTATTAGTTGGTTTTTATATTGTTAATGTTTCAAATACATTTAATCTTATGTGAGAGATGTTTCTGACTGGATTAATTTAATCCATCAATAAAATGAATTGTGAAGAATATTTAATATTTTTAAACACATTAAGGTCGATGAATCTACACTTGATGATTAATTTGTTTAGTCGATTGATATATATTTTATATTAAAATGTGATTATATTAGATAACTGGAGTGACGAGAGTGTGGAAGAGGAGTGTTTTCTTATCCCAAATCCAAAGGTCTACGGATTTACAATTGTTTTTTATCCCATAATAAGCTTTCCACCCTCCCTTTATCCTTTTTTCAACGTTATAGTTCCAATTGAGCATGTGGTAGATATTGATTCCAAGATACTTGTATGAAGTCACTTCCCCCAACCCATTATTTTCATAAACAAAATTATCATAGGTGATCCTTCTGGATTTAAATTTCATAACCTTTGTTTTGTCAGTGTTCACTGTCATGTTGATGTTATAGCAGAAGTCCTTGAGGGTTATTAGTTACTTACCTAGGTCATAGGGACAAATCTTAACTCGAAATGGACTTTAATCTCTTCTTACATATCCTAGAATTTAGTCGACATAGTGTCAAAAGATTTTCTAAAATCAATGAAACAACAAAGGATATTAGTTTTAGCATCATGGAACTCCTTTGCAATAATCCTAAATATAACAAGGTGGTCCATAGTGGAATGGTCCATCTCTTTTTCCATGGCTTTCTATCCATGTGTCGATTTATTTTCCAAAATACTTCCATACAACTTAGCTAAAATGTGGTTAATCATAATGGTCCAATTAAATCAATGTTATTTATTTATATTTTTTTTTGTAAATAAAATTAACTATATATTATATTCACAAATATACTTTTCATTACAAAATATGGAGTATGCCACCTGTCCTGCCACAGCTTGAAAACCAGGACATGTGGCTCTCAAAATTCAAGTGCAACTATAATTGTTTGAACATGACAGTAAGAATGTCTAAATGACAAAAAATATCACACTAATCGACTAAGAAGTGGCCATGGTCAACTGTCATACAGTTCTTGATATAGAATTTCAATTCTCTTCTTAATTGACTATACCAAAAGAAAAACATTAACCTAGGGGAACTAGTCCAAGTGCGAGCTCGAGGTCGGCCAACCATGGGCGCTGTAGGTCGGGACAAATTGTTGGATGCATGTTGGGCATTGTTTTCTTGCAGGAGCTATCATCATCGGGTTGAACATGAGGTTCATATGTTGTCCCAGGATTTGTTGAATGTGTGCTTGGTCATCCATTTTCTGCTGCAAGTCGAAGATGAGTTGAAGGTGCTCATCTGGAAGTTGAATTAGGGTGGGCGAAGGTGACTCCTCTATTAGATATGCATCCATCTCCAATTTTGCATCCACTGCATTCATTTCTTCCATTGTTGTCAGTGGAGTAGCCACTTTCCATTTGGGAGGAATTTCTTCTTCCACCAAGCATTCTCCAGTGCCATAGAAATGGTCTAGAGTGTGAGTGTTGGGGGGGGAATTCCTGGGCAAAGGCTAGGCAGAGGGGGAAAATTCTTAGGAGGAATAATTTCCTCCTTGATTGAGTAGTTTCGAGGGTCATTGGTGGGATTGGGGGTAGGAGACCGGGGTTCTTGAGGTCAATTATGGCGTTGGTCGAAATGACTGGTAATTATGAGGGCTAGTTAAGAGGGGGGGAAGATTATTGTGTCTAGTAAGGGCATTGTAGTATAGCGGACCCCTTCTGGACTTGCCCCTCTCTCTCGTCATGGTGTGAGCGTTCAGGTGAGGATTGGGATGGATAAACAATGGAGGAATGACCGTGGGCGGAGAAACAATTGAGCGCAAGGAAAAAATGAAATGGGAGAGCCAGGGAACTATCGAGCACAAGGCGAAGAGAAATCCGAGGAACAATCGGGCACAAGGCAGGGAAGGAATGAGAGAACATTCCAGATCACAGGCCTTCATAGTGTATGGTGAATTGACATGGGTGAGATCCATGAAGGTCGAGGTGACTGCTAGCCTAGTGTAGGTACCTTTCTTGGTATGCCCAGCCTGGTTCGCGCAAGGCTGCATTAAGTTTCCTTGGAGTGCCCAACGCACTACCATTAATCCATGATGAGTGTGGGTCATTCATTCTGAATGGAAGGGAGGTTGGCGGCAGGGATTAATAGCTCCCTACGCGACCTAACTTCAACTGTCATCCTTTTCATTCCACCTGTTACCCCATCCAGGAATGTTATTTATTTATATTATTCATATAAAAATATAATTTTTTTATACAAAAGAATTAAATTAAAATCCATTTTTCAGATTAATGTAAAGACATAAATATTTTTATAATATATAATTACTCTACTTATTTGTTGTATTCTTAATCATAATGAAAAAATATGCATAATGTTTTATTAAGAAATAAGAAAAGAAAAAAAAGGAAAACAGTTCTAAGAGCGTGGGAAAACTATAAGAACCTCAAAAGAACAAGAAGGAGACGGGAGAATTGTATGTTTTATTTGTTGTTAGAGGTAGGAATTTATATGATTTTTACAATATAATTTATAAAACAATTATGAAATTGAACAATAAGGAGACGGGAGAATGATATATTTTAATTTTTGCTAGACATACGAATTTATATGATTTGTATAACATAATATCTTAAAACAATTAAGAAGTTAATTATTATTTTATATTAATAAATTGTATATAATATTGTTTTTAAATTTTATCATTGAATTCATTTATATGATTTGTTTTAGGAAGTTAATTATTATTTTATATTAGTAAATTTCATATAAGAATTTTTTTAAACTTTTATTAACGAATGTAAAAAATAAGATTAAAATTTTACTTAAAAAATTCTAATTAAAATGTTATATATTCAATAATATACATATTATAAAAAATTCTAATTAAAAGTGTAATATATTCAATAATATACATATTATAAAAAAATTAGAATACATAATAAATCTCATATATATATATATATATATAAGTAGATGTAATGTATAGGAATAAATAAAATAAAATTAAGAATTCTTTGTTATGTTATAATTTTGGATTCGTAATTAAATAAACTAGTATAGATTTATTTTAAATTCGAATTTATTGATCACTGAGTATATCAAATTTTTTAAATTGTAGGTTTTTTTTTATCATTTAATATGAAGGAATTGATATTTTAGATGTTGTAATATGTAAGTAGTTAGATATATATGTGTGTAATATGTAATGGTGCATTTAATTGTTTTATTTTAATTGAGTCAACTTTAATTTTATTATTGTTAATTTTTTTTAATTAAGCTAACTTTGTTTTTTTTAATGTAACTATATCTAACATTATGCTAACGTAACAACCTATCCCCTATATTGAGTTATAGAGCACTCTTCTACTCTAGGTGCAATTCGAAAACACACACACATATAAACTTACTAAGTCCAATTTATATGTTGAAATCCAATTCTCACTAATGTTCCATCCATCATTTCTATTAAAGTCGTTTAACCTAACCTATTTTCAATCTAGACCAAAATAAGATCTATCCAGACCCAAATTTTGACTTCTTCAATGCATACATGGTTCTCTCTTGTCAAAATGTTTGGCTAATGTAAATGGATGGATAAACACAATTGTACTTCATAATAGTTTCATTTTCTTGTGTTATGATCTTAAAATTTCATCCACATGAGCGATGAATCATGTATGCACCTTTATCATTAAGTGGACCAATGGAGCTTTTGAGATACTTGATGGAGTTCTTAATTATAATAATTTTGAAACCTCATCTTTGATTTGTTCCTTGTTCTTAGGTATTTTACTAACATTTTGAAATGCTTTTATCTCTATTTTGAAATGCTTTTATCTCTTGATGTTTTTTTTAAACATTGTTTTTAAAAAAATAAAAAATATAGATTTGTTTTTATACGTAACATTTTGAATTACTTTGTAAGCATTGTTTTTAAAGACATAAAAAATATAGATTTTGTTTTCCTCCAAATGATCCTTACTTTATATTTTTAGGATCTAGTTGCTAGAGTATTAAAAAGCCCAATTTTTTTAAGTGGGATGGCAGTGAGAGTTAGCATGAATATATTCATTGATTTGGATCGTTTTTCTATACACTATTAGATACCTATCCTTGCGATTATAGTACATCCTAAGCTTCTTTCTGTCTTTCATTCTTCGCGTTTTTTATTCAAGGAATATTTCTTTTTAGACAATCATGGGTAAAGAAAATACCCACATCACTTTGGTCATATGACACATCAACTATGGCAAGTCCACAACTACCAGCCACTTTATTTACAAGCTCGGTGTTATTGACAGGCATGTCATTGAGTTTTTTGAGAAGGACGATGCCTACGTGCTTGACAAGATTAAGGCCGAGTGTGAATGTGGTATTAACATTTCTCCCTAGATGTTTGAGACCACCTATTACTATTGCACCATCATTGATGCTCCCTATTATCATGAATTCATCAGAACATGATTATGGTTATCTCAACGGCCGATTGTGCTATTTTTATTATTGATTCTACAACCATAGGTTTCGAACATAGTATTTACAAGGACGGAGAGACGAGAGAACATGATCTTTTGGCCTTCACTCTCGAAGAAAAACAAATCATTTGTAACAAGATGGATGTTACTACGCCTAAGTAATCTAAGGCTCATTATGATCATTTGTAAAGGAAGTGTCATAATACCTAAAGAAGGTTGGGTACAAGTCGAATGAAATACCTTTTGTCTCCATCTCTGGTTTTGAAGGAGACAACATGATTGAGAGATCCACCAACCTAGATCGGTAAAGGGCAAACGTCTATTGGAATCCCTTCATCAAGTGTCTAAGCCTAAGAGACCATGTGATAAACCCATTGTATTACCATTAGGATTGGATTGTGCATGTGAGACGTGTAGAAGCCCAACTAAAACAATTGGTTAGGGATAATGAGAAGTTGTCTTTAGGACGACATGGAAAGAAGTATTTCAAAGACAAGAGAAGTATGCATGTTGAAGGTGAGAGATTTGATCTTCACTATCTACAATGGGGTAAGAATGGACATGTTTAGAGACATGTTGGATCCCATGGAAGAATATAAAGAATAATATAATGAAAATGAAGAAAATGGTAAATATCTTAAATCCACTAGTTTTGTTATTTCTCATTGCAATGTTGGCATAAATGAAGATTTGTTAAAATTTTCATTTGATTCATAGAGAGGTGCATGGTTTCTTGACATTGGTTCTACTTGCCACATCACATTATGAAAATAATTCTTTCAAGAGTATAATGACAATGTATAGGGTGTAGTTTAGTTTGCAAATAGCTCGAGTCTTAAACCTATAGGAATTTCCACCATTAGGCTCAAATTTCCTAGATTCTAGATTTTATTTTGCATGATGTTCCTTATCTTCCCAAGTTGCGGAGGAACTTTTTCTCTCTTGTGCATATTCGATAGAAAGAGCATTCCATTCACATGTTTGATGGAAAATTTGAAATAAGGAGGTATTCCAACAACATGGTCATCCTAACAGGATGGGAAGATGACAAATTGTTGATGTTGAAAGGAACATATGCACATGCATATATTTCTCACTATGATGAAGGCACAATGTCTTGTAGTCTTTTGTGGAACGTTAGATTTGGGAACATCAATTATGATTGTCCTTGTGTGTTGAATAAAAATGGTGTTTCTGGTTTCCCACCATTACAAGGAACTTGAAGCAATGTGAGGCATGTATCCTTGGAAAATATAGCAAACAACCTTTTCATGATTCCACTTCGAGAGAAATTAGAGAGATAGAGTTGACACACTCTAATTTGTGTGGTCCCATGCTTGTTTCATCTATGTTTGGTAATAAATATAACACGATTTTTCTTGATGAATAAATGAGCATGTGTTGGATTTATTTGTTGAGATAGAAATCTCAAGCATTTGAAACATTTAAAAATTTTAATGTATGGATTGAAAATGAAGCTCAATCTCATATTGGAACTCTTTGTACTAAAAATGAAGGGGAACACACTTCAAATGAATTTGGAATCCATCTTCTTCAACATGTGATTAATAATTAGACCATTGTTCCACACAATCCTTAGCAAAATGATGTATACAAAATAATGAATAGGACACTCTTGAATATGGTATGTTCAATGCTATTTTTTAAGAATGTGAAGTTGATTTTTGGGATAATGTAGTTCTATGTGCAGTATATGCGAGAAACATGAGTCCATGTCATTATTTTAGGAAGAATACTTCTTATTAAATGTGGTATGGTCGCATTCATTCGATGAGGCATCACAAGGTCTTTGTTCCACCTGTCATTCCTTAATTCGTAAGGAGAAAAGGAATAAACTTGGTGCAAGGAGACTAAAATACATCTTCTTTGGGTACTCAAATACCTTAAAGCAATATTATATTTAAGATTAGGTAAGAAAAGAGTTCAGTCTTTCTAGATATATGGTCTTTCTTGAATCTACTATGAACGACAAGACTGTTGAGCGATAGCTTGAGCATATGGATATATTCACCCATGTAAATACATATCATGAGTTTGACGATGGGATTTCACATATCAAAGGGGGAATTCCTATCTTGGATCAATCTCTAGAATATCCTTTTAGAGTGCCATCTCCCCCTCATGAATAAGATCCAACCACTTCATCATAACAAGGACTTAAATTAGATGATTTTATTCAAGGGATTTAAATGATTAACCTTGATGGGAATGTATCACCATTTGGAGAAACCTAGACCATCACATAAAGGTCCAAAGTGGCGCATAAATACACTTGAAATTTTTCATATTGATGATCTTAGAAACACAAGAATAAGAATCTAAAAAAGGCATGATGATGGAGGTGATGTAAATGATATTGATGCCCCATTTGAGTGTGAATTAATTTTATCTACTAAGATTGAACCAAATTCCTTTGAATAAGTTGTTTCTCATGATTAGTGGAAAGAAGCGATGCATAAGGAGTATGATTCTACAATCAAGGATGGTACATGTAAGTTGGTATATCCTCCATTTGGAACCAAATAAATTGGATGCAGGTGGGTCTACAAGAACAAGTAAAAATAAATTGGCTCACTTGAAAAGAATAAGGCAAGGCCTGTGGGAAAATGATATATATAGAAAGAAGGAATAGACTATGAGGAGAATTTTTCCCTCACAACAAAATGGGATACCATTTGTGCATTATTAGTTTTGGCTACACAAAATAGGGGGATGATTCATCACATGGAAGTGAAGATATCCTTCTTGAATGGAGGATTGAAATACAATGTCTACTTGTCTCAACTAGAAGTATTTGTTGTGAAAGGTCAAGAGACTAAGGTATGTAATCGCATCAGGTCTTTGTATGGCCTAAAGAAAGCACCATGCACATGGTATGAAAATTTAATTGAGCATCCTTTGAAGATGCATTTTGAAGAATTTTAATATTGGTAATGCAACTTTATTTGTCAAGAAAGTTGGAAAATTTATTGTATATCTTGCAATGTATGTAGATAATCCTTTGATAACAGGGAACAATGAAGCATATAGTTCATCCATAAATAAAGAGTTGAAGAAGGGTTTTCAGATGAAAAACATGGGACAATTTTCCTACTACTTGGGTATTGAAGTAACTAAAAATCCAAAGTATGCATTCATCTCCAAAAATAAGTACATTGGAGAATTTTCGAACAAATTTTGCATGGTTGATTGTAATCTTTTCTCTACTCTAATTGAGAAAAAATCAAAGCTTACATAAAAACATGGGTATGAATTTGACAATGCAACTAAATATAGGAATCTTGTGGGGAATGTTATCTACCTTACTTCTACCAAACCAAATATTCCATTTGTGGTTGGGACTTTTCCAGGTTCATGAAAAAAAATTGTGAAGGGCATTGGTGTGTTGCAAAGAGAATTATAAGGTAATTGAAATGAGCTAAATATTTTGGGATCAAATACTCTAAGGTGTAAGACTTCAAATTAGTTGGATATAAAGATTCAGAATTTGATGGGGATGGGGAGAATGGAGTGTCTACTTAAGGATGCCTCATGAGACTTGGATCAATAGATATATCTTAGAGATCATGCAAACAATTTGTTCCAATAGATTCCACTACAAAGGAAGAATATGTGGTTGTTGTCTAGGAAACAAAGGATATTGTGTGGCTCAGGAAGATACTAGATTTTTTGCAATAGAAACAAGTGAATTCTAGTCCACTTTTGATTGAAAACACTTTTTAAATCAAAATGGCCAAGAATCCTATATTTCATGATTGAACTAAAAACATCAACATGAAGTAGCATCTGATTTGACATCATGTAGAGGCCAGGATAATTTAGCTAATACTGTGTTACACAATTAATAAAATTGCAGGCATCTTCACCAAAGCACCCAGAAAAAAAAAAAAAAGTATGCATGGATTTACAAACACCCCTTTAAGATAAGGGGGAGAATGTTAGATACCTAATTCTTGGGATTATTGTACATTGTAAATATTAATTTAGGAGGAATATGGAGAGGCACATATTAATAGGAAGAGTCATCAAACCTCATAATATTATACCAAGAGTCATATTTCAACGTATTTCTTTATGGCTCACATCAATAATCATTTTTAATGAATGGAGTTATTCAATCCCTAACCTATTATACACAATGTACACCATAGAACCATATGGTCTCTTTGTGATTCAAACATATAAAAATGAAAATCTTCCATATTCTTCAATCTCTCTGTTCAATTTTTTGTGTTCATATTGTCTGTTGAGATGATCAACAAATTCCACCAAATTCTCACGTTTGTGCAGAAAAATGATAAATGTGTCATTATTAAACCTAATCAATATCTTAGATTAACAGGGGAAGAATGAAAAGCTTCGTTTTCAAAATCCTCCATAACCAAATTACAAACAATGGAGTATAGGGAGGATCTCACACCTACACCATATGTATGTTCATAAACATCCCCTATAAACAAATAATGTACATCTTAAACATGTCTCAAATAATCCAGTGGTTTTTTGGTCTATAAACTTATTGAACACCTCCACTTATCCTTGTATAGAAAATTTTATGAAAAACGATACTACATGCAAAATAATCGTTAGGATTTTGACAATTTCGCATCGACCAAAAAAATATTTCCAATTTGTTTTGTGTTTTTTCTCACGTATTCAGATTATCACCACTCAAATGATGACATTTCCAATTTGTTTTGTGTTTTTTTCTCATGTATTCAAATTATCACCACTCAAATGATGATATGATGTTCTAATCAATATTATTTCATACAATAGAATCATGATTCTCCCTTTACACATAATTTTATAATAAGATATTGATTTTAGACCACATGTCCAAGTCCAAAACTAGTGCATAGTAATCTCCAGATTTTATTTTTACGCTGAGAGAGATCTAGAATTTTGATTAATGCATTGTCATAATTTGTGTTTAAGGTCTAAAATTTAGATATTTTTGTAGAAGATGCATTATTCTATTATCCCACCAAATTTTATAAGAGGTAAGTTATTGAGTTTAAGTGATGTTCCCAAGTCATTTAGAATTCGTGTTTAAGGTCTAAAATTTTAATTTTTTTTTAAAAGATGCATTCTTCTATTATCCCACCAAATTTTATAAGAAGCAAGTTATTGAATTTAAGTAATATTCCCAAGCCATGTCCATTTTAGAAACTAAGTGTGAAATTTTCCACAAATTAGGATTTGATATTTTGACTTCACATATCTAATATTTGGAATTAGATTGCCAATTTTTAGCAAGGTGTAAAAGACAAATTTTAATATCTTTCCCATGAATCTCATCAAAAGATATGGAATTTGATGTGCACCGCCTAGCCAAATATAAAGCATGACGAAAAAAGATAAAATGTCTTCCATGTATTTATATTTCATATTTTACATTGAATATTTAAAATTTGAAACTTGTTTGTATTTTGTAAAATAAAAGGCAATTGTTGCACATTTATTAATTATAAAAATGTTTGAATTATGTGAGGAAATGAAAAGGAAATTCAACTTTTATTCCCAAAACATGACATCCTATTTCATGATTGACCTTGGTTGTTGTCACATTATGAATGCAGTCATTCTTGTGATTTTTCCACAGGCACAAAAATGCCTACAATTTTCCTGCAAGACTTCATCTTGCATGTTGCCAACAAATTGTCGGTATTTTATGTACATCATAATTCAATATGTACAACATCTTATGCAATAATCTTATAATTTCTGCACCTGGCAATTCAATAACAATTACCAAACAACTTGACCAATAGAATGACTCGTCATTTTATGCATATGCATGTCCACAGTTAACAACAGTAAGTTCATTATTTCAATTTTCTGAACATAAAATTTTATGTAGTCTCCATTCTTGTGACTACCTGGCTTGTAACTTTCCTGTTGCAGTGTTTAACAGTTCCTAAAATGTTCTCAATTTCAGGGGTTAGCAACATTTCAACCATCAACATAATTATTTCCATGCAATAATATATATGCATGTACTTACCAAACATATTCAACCATTGCACTTAGTATGCAATTATATCACTTATTATGCATGAGTGTGATTCTCAATGCATTCTTATTCATTCCACCTTGCATTGAATTACATAATGCTCTCTATCTCAGTCATGTACCTCACCATCCATGGGTTGGAATTCTGGCCAACGTGTTGCCACATTCTCCATACACTTCCTATTATCTTTCCAATTAATTGGATGCCTTCCTTTCCGACCCGAACACTACACCAAGAATATAATTTTGCGGTATTCATTAGTGTTAGAAAAAAGGTTGCAGCCCAAGTTTATTCAAAAGTAGGAAGCTTCTGGTACCTGGTGTGGCTCAGAATCTTTCCATATATGTACCTTGCCATATCCAACCATGTCCTAGTCTCATACATGACTAGCTTTCTTGCATTCATTCTTGTAACAAGTTCTTATCTTTTAATTATTTGGTTATTACCCCATAATCAAATTAACATGACATTGTACTATGTCGATGTGTGCATTCATAAGATAAAAATATTTGAATTAACACAGGCCTACAGCCTTTACCACATCTGGTGGTATGCATTCAAATAATATAATCATGTGATTTAATAACATAGCTCTGGCTGAGGAAATTCTTACCATAATTTCCTTTCAACAATTATGCAAAAAGAGTGATAAAACTCATACCTGCATAACTGCAATTGAAAATCATACTACATGAATATCTGATAGAAGTAGAAGCTTCCATGCTTCTTTTATCAGACTTATAACCAGCTCTTCAGCTCTCTGTTGCTTCCTTCATGAGGTAGAAAAATTACCAACGACACCTGCGACATGTAAGCATTCTTTCCTTGGGCTGGCCAATCAAGCCATAACATACTTACTGCCACAAATTGCAGCAACTTCTTTCTCCCTATGACCCTTTTTCTTGAGGATCCCAGAAGCATTCAATTCTTCCAGGATTCCTATAAGTTTCTCCTACATGGCCACTGGCTATGACCACGTGCCTATCCAAAAGATGTTTCAGGATTACGCGTATCGGGTGTTTCGATATGAGTCACCCTCGACTATCTCTATCCCCGAAATCGAAAACAAGAGTCTAGCGCATCCTAGTTCTTCCTTTAATTTCCACCGGTGTGACCTCTAGCGAAATTCGAGGATTAGCTCTTCTCCTTTCTCCCGAGGTCCGAACTCCTGAACCCCGGTTGCCTCAGATCAAAGGTCCACAACTTTCCGATTTCGACGGTCCCGGTCAATTCCTCGCAAATCGACAATTCGCGTTTCGGGGTTTCAAAAAACAGTTTCCCCTACTTTTCTTCCGGTCTCTAGTTTTCCAAAATCTACGTGAGTCAGATCCAACAACTCAAAGCTCCTCATAATCCAACGGTGTGGATCCTTTTTCTCGTGAATCGGGACTTCACGGTTCACGAAATTAGAAAGCAGTTCTCTTCCCTCTTTCAACTTCCGTCTTCATGAAATTCAAGTGTGTCCGATCAATGGATGACACTCACTGTGATTCAATGGTCTAGATCTTTCCTCGCGAATTGTAAGTTTGCATTTCAGGATTTTTGAGAAAAACTTCCTCTGTTCTCCCAACTTTCGATTCTCTGAATTCCCGATGAAAGGAATCAACGGTTAGATCTTCCCTGAGATCAATGGTTCAATACCTCCTGTGAGACTTCGAGTAATGAATAACTCTTAGCGTTATCTTCCTCGCATTTGGCTGGTTCCGACAACTCACGGGTTTTTGGCACTTCTTCCTGGAAGCACTCCACCATCCGATTCTATCCTCGTTAATCTCTTTTCGCGATTCGGGACTTCGAGTGACCAAGAATTTGGCCTACGTTCCAAGTTCATGATCCCTGAATTTACGAAATGATCCAATGGTTCAAACCAACCACGATCAACGACCCACTTTATTCTGGATCCTAGAGTGGCAAGTTTCTCCATCCACTAAGCACCTTCCAACTTCTGGCTATCTTACGGTCCCCCGCGATTTTGCGAGTTCTCCACGGAGAATTATGACCGTTCGTTCAAATTCTAAATGAATTCTTTCCAAAATATCTTGGCATCAATTCTTTTAGAATTGTCTTCCTCCCTAACTTGAAGGATTTCGAATAATTCGAAGGCTTTGATGGTGTTTTCCCTTCCGAGCTTCGGTTAGTGAAATTTTAACTTCACCTTGCTGCGCACTTGCGCTTGGAGTGTGAACTTGCTCTGTTTCTCTCAGAGAGTTTAACTTAATTAGTCTCAAAGGGACTTGACCGTTCAGTGTTTTCCAAAAGACTTTTTGGTGTCTTCCTGGCACCCTCTACACTCGTCTCCTGGAGTCTTTCGAACTTAAAACAAGTTCCCTCTATAAGCACTCCTTGCGCTGGATATGCGCACTCTTCATACCAAAAGTTCCACGCTATCTCTTCTGAGCTTCGTTTTCTGAACTGGAAGAATTATGTGTCTCTTCCATTTCTTTGCACTTTGTGGCAATTCAAATCATTTCTGGCACTCGTCAACCTTCTGCAATACAAATACGCAGACGATTATAATTTATCAGGCCTTTGTTTCTTGACAATTCCTCATCTTTCATAACAATCGATGTTAAGAAAATGTTTCAATTTCACGACTTTTCCGAGCTCTGCTCGGCTCTTCAATTTTCGGGTTTTCAAAACTTTCGTTTTTGACATTTCAAGATTTTAGGCCTTCGGGTTTTCGGTACCCGGGACTTCGGGTTTTCGGCACCAGGGAGTTCATTTGCAGTGACTCCCAACCTTTTATCATTTCAATTCCCGAATTCCGAAAATTTCGTTTCGTTATTCCCCGGGCCCACAACATAGTTGTCGTCCTTAAAATCCGTTGCGATTCTTCTGTCTTCGGAGATTTCAGGACTTCGGGACTTCGGGTTTCGGTCCATGAAAATCCCACAGTTATATATTCGTAACCAAAGTCACCCTTTTGCAACTCGCGATCTCGCGAGTTCGTGAGTCGAAGACCCTCGACTCATTTCCTCTAACCACCGATACCCGAGATGTGACACAGGTATGGCTCCCTCCTCGCTAGCGTATGCTACGCATGACCATAGTCTAGGGGTAAGTGCTAGCACCCTTCGCTATTCGCACCTTCGTGAGTTGTGGCATCCAACCCTGGTGCCTCCCTTTTACAAAACCCCGAGAAGCGATGTTGACTTTTCTCCTCTCGTTCTCGCTACTTCGTGACTTCACGAGTTTCAATGTCGAGCTCCCATGCCATTATCTCGTGAGTCCCCGAAATTGTGAATTAGTTTATTCTTCAGGCCCACAACACAACTATCGCCCTTCACCATCGTGGCATGTGGTACGTTCAGGAGGGTCCACGTCGCTTTTAACGACGTCATCGGGTCCCACCACTCTCGCCTGTCTCCTCAACCCACTGGCATGTGGTACATCTCCATGTGTCCACATCCATTCCTAGAAAAATCCAACGGTCAGATCTTTCTCAGATCTACGGCACAGATCCTTTCGGCGTTTTGGGCTTCCAAACATCGATGCGCTCTAACTCTTGTTAGCCCTCCGGGCTAGACTCGTGGTTCACACAACCTCCCCTTATATGACCACATTCATACCTCCTATCGGGGTTTCGGAATTTTCAATGCCGAAACACATATGTCCTCAGGATTCGCGATTCGTCGAACCCCGATTTCCCGATGGATGACTCTCCTTCCAAAACTTTCCCGACTGCCTCAATCTCGGCCACGCATCCCCAAGAATGGATGGTCCTCGCCGCTTCTCACTATTTCGTGATTTCACGATTTAAAATTCTCCGGGTGCCTTGTCTTCGGGATTTGCAAAACGTCGAACCCCGATATGTTGATGGGCTCCCAATCTCACCCATGTGTCCCAACTAACGGACAACTCAGATCCAATCTCGGGATTTCGCAACTTGCGATTCCCCGATGACAAAGTTCTATGTCAACTCAAAACCCCGGTAGCCGATATATCGATGGGTCGCTCGATCTCTGCCACATGTCCCATCTGTTGGACGGCTCAGATCAAATCTCGGGACTTCTCCTGGTGCAAGGTCAAAAACACTCACCTATGTGAGTCGGGACGGCTCGGATCTCCGAATTGGACGATCGCGCGACAAACGTCCTTCCTTATACGGACAACTCAGATTTCCTCTCGCTATTTCGGAACTTGAAATGTTTCGACCTTCTCGACCTCAAGAACTTTGATATCCCGAACGTCTATATCCCAATAAGCCAACTCCTTTCGGGACTTTCACCCTCTTTTTCACGAAGCTTTAAAACTCCGTGCAACTCTCTACCGATCTGACGGCTGTCGGGTAATTTTCTCAAGATATGACGGCTCACAAGGGTTTTCCTTCCCTCCCGAACATATCCTGGAGCTTTCACACCACCGGTGTGGAGTCCTCTCTCCCTGTGGACTCATACCACAATGGTCGCGGTTTCATAACGCCGCTATACCTCCTGATATTTTAAAAACACGTCAAGTAACTCCTTGACATTTTGGAGTAAACTAGGGTCCAAAATTGGCCTTCCAGACCCAATTTCCCCTCGCATTCTCGGTCCAAAGACCGCTCCACTGGCCCATCTAGGCTCAATGTCAAAACCTTGGCTCTGATACCAAACTATAGCACACATTTTCTTCGACTTTGTTTTATCGCTCTGAAAAGGAAACTTTAACACCACTCTATACAGATGTTATACAATCCACATGCATTTAAACAAATAAACACATTCAAGCTTAGAGTAAACTTATTATCTACTGCTATAATTAACCATCCATAGAGTTTCATACTAATTTGTATACACAGCGGAAATCATGATAACATAAGAAGTAGAGTCATGCAAAACATGATTAAAACATAAACAAATACTTATATTTTGAATAATGGTAAATTCCACCAACCAAGTGCAGGCATTCCACGAACCTCCCAACCTTAGACCGCACTGCTCATCATCTCAGCAATGGTTCACCCCTGAGATGGGACTAATATCCACCCCAAGGCAAGAAAATATAGGCTAGGCTGAGGTTACAGGAAAAATAACACACAACCACAAGGAAGGGATTCTCTCCAAGGAACCTCCCACGCTCACTACCCACAGACCCTCATTCCCCACATGCATGTTCCACCCCAGGAGTATACACATTCTCTGTCACCTAGATAGTCCTTCGGCTGCTAATATCCCTTGCCTTGGGTTACAGGAATAGGCCGGACCGGAAGTCTCTGGGCTCTATGGCAGCTACAAGGTTCCTTCTAGGAGTTCTCTCCTTCCTCTGCGCACTCTCTCACCTGGAGGGAGTCGCTCACAGGCCCAACAACCTGTTCTTCCAACTTCAACCACCTCTCTCACCTGGAGAGAGTGTTGTAAAAACTGGCCAACAAGCCACACAGGAACAAACAATACATGTCAACCACAATCCACGGGAATCCAAACACGAACACCCCAGGGCATATCCAGACAGGTGCAACAGTATAACTAGGCTTAGCAAGGACGAGACACTTCTGTTTTCCTCAATTTGACAACATGGGATAGACTCCACTCTAGATTCTCAGGGATGCGTGACGAGTCGTCCATGCAGGGGTCGACTCAAACTTAACGGTTCACAACTAGAAGGGTGTCCATCCTTCCAAAAGAAAATACAGACACCGGCCTTTTGGTTCAGAGTGCACGAGGATATCTCTTGTAGAGGTCAGACGGGTTCCCCGTTCCGACGATCGATTAGAATGGAGGAGCAACCCCCCCAGTACGGCTCGTCTCAGCTTTTCATTGTATGCACCAACGTTGACACTTGTCCCCCATGCGACTGCATGCTTCCTTCATCATACGCTCCTCCCACCATTTGGGAATCACATGTCCTTCCAAAAGGAATTAGGCTAAAAACATATAATGCACATATCTTTTGGGATAATATTAAAATATTATGCCTAGGCTTAAGCCCCCTAGGCTTAGCCCCTAGGCTCAACACTTAGCCCCGTTTTCCACCTTCCAGCCCCTAATTCCTTGCCCACCTTATGGATGCTTAGTCCCCCTTCACTCATTCATCGTGGTCGGTCTACACATGGAAGTGTTTATGTTTTATTAATTGTTCTGCGTGATTACATATACAACAGCAGACTCCTAGCCTTCAACACTCAGGCTCCCTGGCTTGACAACACATAAGCCTCCAGCTTATAAAAACTTGGCTCACCAGCCTATAAAACATAATTACAATTCCTTCAAAACATGGTTTACAACGGGGCTCGACCTTGGGGACACTACAGTTTTCAATCAGGTTCCAAGTTTGTTTTAGATCCTGTGAATAGATGATCAAATGGAAAACAAGTATGCAGCCTTGTTCCTGAACATGCAATCAAATTATTGGTTTGTTGTTGATATGGTTTGTGGTAATCCTTCATAGTTTTTGAGCTCTTGACAGTTTGTGGTCACCTTGAAACCACCAATTAAGCAGAAGACATGAGGTTTTGCTTGTTACATTTTCAGAGAGCATCATCAACATTTGTAGCTATTCTTTTTGGAGTTGTTCCTTTTGATATTTCATCCATTTTCTTGGTTAGTTTATGGTCAACTTGAAACCGTCCCATTTAGTATAATACTTTATGCTTTTACTAGCTTTTGATTTCGATGGAATTTTTTTGGGGATCTTTTTATTGAGTTATTAGCTCTCTTTTCAGAGTTTGTGGCCATCCTTAAACCATTAATTTAATAGAAGTCTTCATCTTATGCTAATTTTTTTCAGAGTTTGTGGTCATCCTTAAACCACCTATTTAGTAGAAACCTATATTTTCTGCTATTTTTTTGAGTTCAGAGAGGATCTTAAGCCCTTTAAATTCGCTTGACACATTACTAATTGTCAAGAAGTAGTGATTTTTCAGACAAGAGCAAACTTATGATTAAGAGGGATGTTGAAAACTCTAATACCAGTTTTTTATCTTACTTTAATGGTCATATTATTAGATGACAATGTAGTGTGTACTATATATACATTCTTGATGTCATCCGCATATTGATCCACGAGTGATCGAGAATATTATAAAATTGGAATCACAGTCATGTGGGTTACATCAACTAATAAATCCAAAGCGAAGTGTAAATAAGAGGAGGTTGTGGAGGCGTTCCGCAATGCAATGTTTCTAGTAATGCAGGGTATCTGTTCTTAGTTCTAGCTCTTAGCTATGACCTTTGAATACCACCATTCAACGTGTATGGCATGGAGAGAAGCAACACCATCTCAGCAGATATTACAGATTTCTATATGAATTCACTAGAGGGAAATGATGCTTCCTGAACGAGTAATGATGCGAAAATTCTACCGATCATCATTTGAGCCATCGAGTGATCGTTCGGACCGATTTGCACATCATGACATCTGTGTTTACTTCCTACAGTGTGTCAGGAGAAGAAGGCACTTAGCATGGAGAGAAAGAGGGCGCATCATGAATTTTGATTCTTTCATCGTTAGGATAAGGAATGGTTGGTGTTGGAGTCGTGAGTTAAGAGAGTTGAAGTATTGGCTTAAGGGAATTAGGACCTTCTTATGTGATTCCAGAAGATATTTGGTTGAGGAGATCCAATATATATGTGTGGTATAAACGCTGACATTCTTTTTGTTGTTTGAGTTGATGGGTCATTAAAAACATTGTAAAGACCTTTGGTCATGTGGATTATTATCCTTTGTTCTTTGAGGTAGATTTCTATGGCCAAAATTAAGACATTTTGTCATAAAAGGAAGTTTTTTTTTATTTTTTTAGATTTTCATCTTTATATGGTGTGTTGGTATACCATCATGTTGTATTGATATAAATAAACCATGTATTTATAGTATTGTTTTAGAGAACTATGAACATCATGATTGGATATCTAAGTGGCTCATAGATGGAAGCATCTCCATAAAGTTGTTATTTATTTAATCGAAATATCAATGTTTGGCCTAAATATATGGTTGGTTCTCGGTTGGGAATATATATCACAATTCAAATTTTTGGTATGAAAAGTCATAGTTCCAAGGAGAAGCAAGGTGTTCACAACATAAGGAATGTAATTGTCCTAATTGAAATTGGGAAAATGTTGTAGTGAGGTGCATACTCAATGGTGCTCGACACATCAAATTCTTGATTGAGTTGTACAAGCCTCCTCATAAAAAAAAAGTGTTCTATCCATGTTGTTGTAAGCCTTATTATTCATATATATGTGGTGCATGGTATAGCATGTAGTAATCTATAATATTCATAGAGAGGTTGTGACATCAAATTGTGAAATTAACCACTTGGATAAGTACATGAGTAACATATGGAACCATAACCAAAACTTTTTGAAGGTTGAAAATAGAGAATCTTCTATATAAGAGAACAACAAATATATGGACAAGTTATAATGACATAAAATATCATAAAGGAAAGATTTGGACCAACTAACATTGAAGAAAAAAAACATGTATTTGTTAAAGGCGAGTGTTAAAATATTAACATTTTAGTAAGTAAAGTAACCTGTTATATGACCTACGTAAATAAGTTAGAGATAAATAATGCACTTCACTATCCAAAAATAAAGACAAAGACAAACTAGACTTACGATAATGGATAGATTGCATCATATCACTTGAGCTCTGAACTACATAACAATTAAATTTTGTTTTGTTTTATTTATTATGCGGATATCTATTGACAATGGGTACATTTAATAGGTTTTTAGTTCTTAATACGTTTTTTATGGATGAGATTAAATATGCCTAAAATATTCTTAGTCGTCACAATAAATGAATGGCTCTGATTTCATCCATTAACTTTCGAGCTGTTATAAAGACATCCGTTTATATGTTTACTTTTTTACATTTACCTAATCGTGTTTAAAAATTACTGTGTTCACTAACTTATTACCACATCTACCTGATTAAAAAATATTAAGATATTCACACAAACCAGTTTCTGTACTGGCAGCTTTTCATTTCATTTCTGTGCTGGCCACGTTTCATTTTAATATGCCTTTCAGCATTAATCAGCCACTTAACTATGGCTGTGCTAGTATAAATATATATGTACTCTAATAAAAAAAAAAACAAGTAATTCTGTTTACTCTCCTATGGTCCTCAATATTTCTAGTCATTGTAGGGGGGCTACATGTATTCCTCCCGAACATTTTTATCCGTTAGCCATAAAATAATGCTACACCTTTTTTTTCAATTCCGGCGGATGGCGAATCCCTGATGGCTGAAAAGTTTTTTACGATTTTGATTTTGACGTCAGTGATGGTAGAATCTTGGTGTTGCGCACTCAGCGAGTGGTTATTGGGCATACATTAAATCATGCTCGCGAGACATAGATGCTTGCTTTGAACGTATGCTCATCCGGTACTGATAAACACTTAATAAGGCGATTTATTCCCTCAGTCAATTTCATTTGAACGATATGAGAAGAAGATGTATATACTTATCCATCCCATACTAACTCTCTACTTATAACATTGACTACTATTTTGTAACCACCATTGTAGTTAGTCATGCACTTCCTTCATGTGTTTGGTAAATTACTCAACATACGAACTCTTCATACTTGTTTAAGGAAAACTTGTCAAATCAGTAACTCCCCTTGGTGATCTCCCATTTATAATTTTGAAAGTGATATTTCCTACAAACTTTTTTTTAAACTAAAAACAGAGTATTTATATTGCAAGAAAGCTAATGGGGTTTTTCAAAAAGGAAACTTCACCGCACATTAAATAGATGAACAAGTTCATAGACTATCATCTAGAAATAGAAGACAAACAAGCCATAGGGTAGGAGTCCAGTGAGGGTCTACCAAAACAGAAACCAGAACATTCACCATCATAAGGAATTCATCCAAAAATTTTAGAGACCCAACTAACCATATACATAATTTGTTGAAAAAGAGACCATTTTAAACTTCTGAAGACAAAAAAACTATGAATGGATGAGCCAAACCCATCCAAACCTAAAACAA
Organism: Picea engelmannii; assembly: GCA_009831015.1. Taxonomy (NCBI): domain Eukaryota; kingdom Viridiplantae; phylum Streptophyta; class Pinopsida; order Pinales; family Pinaceae; genus Picea; species Picea engelmannii. The sequence continues at coordinate 104,737 of ML796853.1, forward strand.
TAGAGAAAAAAAGAGAGCAGAGTGGAACCCGAAGATTCAAGCTCCATTTTTTTCTCGAGTGTCGAGATGATATTCCACCTTCTTGACTTACCCAATAGCCGCATGAGGAAACACTTAATCCTCAACTTAAATAGGGCACTCACGTGACCCTCATAGGATAGGATTCTTGGACATGCTCGGGGAATTTTCGTGGTTCTAAGTCACATTTCTAACTTGGAATTTACCTTCCAACAACTTAATTTCCTCTAGGGTATTTTCGTTATCTATATTGAATTTATCCATCACCTAAGCCACCATCGCCTTCATGAACCAATAGGTTTCAGTCAACTTAAAGTACTTTTTTCCCCTAGTTTTGGTAAATTGTGGATCCTCAACCCATGCTTTAACTTCTATGACAATGTACACATTAGAGGTAGAGTGATGATGGTTCTTGACCGCTTCATCTATCTCTGTCACTGTCTTCTTCTCCTCATCGAAGCATAGATTTTTAAATTTCATCCCATCCATCCATGCTTCCCTTGCCTCCCTAGTACGATTGACTGGACCTTGGGGGAGGGAAGTCTCCTTTTGTTTCCTCTTCTAGAAATACTCTTGCATGCCCTTTATGGCCATATTTTAACTCTTTCTAGGAAATATCGACACCCAACATAGACCCTTACTGCTTCTTGCTAGCTGATGCCACAACCTTACTCCTAACTTTCTATTTTTCATTCTTCTTCTCTAGTTAGGATCCATGAAATGAAGAGAAGTCAGTCCAAATATTTGTCCCCTGTAGTGTCCCCTTTTATTTTTCCAGGATGAGAGCATCATTGGCTGGCCTCTGCAATCCACCACCCCCACAACCAGTTCCCAAGGCCTTTCACTATAGTGTCATTCCATCTGAGTCAGTCTATTGTGCTCAATTTTTCCAAAATTGAGCCAAAACTGTGGTGATAGATCTTGTTATAACGTCACATTTGGACTATGTTTAGGTAAGATCTTTTAATTATTTCTTCCCAAGGATTCATTCCAGGGATATGTTTCCTCACAATAACATTTCTCTAAATCCCATAACTAAACTTCATGTTGCATAACTCATGATGATTCTCTTTCCGTACTTTTCACTCTTTTTCTTGACTGAAGCACGAGTAATCTTGGTGACGAGGATTCCCCTCGCTCTCTACTAATGCCACTTGTCCTCACCACATCCTCGCATGAAACCCCGTCAACTCATTCATTATGGTGGGATCCATCGACACATATCGACTAACCCTTCATAAAACCCTCCTTGCATGGCGAGGCCACCAACCCCATCTTCCAGCCTTCCAATTGTCTTGGATGTCTTGTTAGGCCTCTAGGTGGTTAGTCTAGTCCCAACTTCAAGAACCCGATCTTGGGGCTTTCCTATAGACTTATTAATTGAATTATTGTATTTAAATAATTATGCACAAACATCAAACCCTATTGTCTTGGTTTCTCCCCGTCAAAACATCTTAGAAAATTTCATAGGATTATTTTTTCTACTTCTATCTATCCATAATTATATGGGTGATATCTTGAACTAAAATAAAATTTTGTATTGATCTTCTCCCATAAATATCTCCAAAAATGGCCAATAAACTGACAATCAACATATGAGGTTGTTCTTCCTTCAAACCACGAAAGTGAACAATTTCCTTAAAAAATAAATAAATAATGTTTATGGCATCATTAGTTTTCTTACAAGGAATTAAACTAGCCATTTTTACAAATCTATACAACATAAAAAATAGAGTCATTACCTTGTTCGATTCTAGCTAATCCCAACACAAAATCTAGACTAATATCCTCCCAACGTGATTATGGTACTAGTAATGGTGTACATATAATCTATTATTATGAATTATTCATATATCATGTTGATAAACTATGAAATTGTTAGTCCATTTATTTACATTCTAAGCAATACTAGGCCAATATTGTTACTCTTTTGTTAGTGTCCAAGTTTTATTAATGTGAAAACGTTCAATCAAGTCACCAATATTCTTCTCTCTTATGATATTAACCCTTATTGAACCTCTAGGAACATGTAATTGATCATTTATAAATAAGAATCCCTCTTGGAAAAAAAATATCCAAGAAAGGGGTTTGATCATCACTCCATGGATATGTATTATTTTTTCAAGATTCAACAAAATATGAGCCTCTTTCACATAAACCCTTCATTTCTTCCATCCCTACCATCCCAACTATCATAATGGTCAACAATGATGTCCTTCTACTCAATGCATGAGGAATTCTATTAGATTTTATAGACTAAAGATTCAATAAAAATGTGTAACTCTACAAGAAATCCACCCATTTTCATAGATCATTTTTAGGGCCAAATTTCAGTAATGGGTTAATTTTCCATGTTTTTTTCAAAAAAAAGATTCACCAATTTCCATTTTTGTAAAAATGATTCGCCAAAATTCAATAGAATAAAATCACTTTGCCTTAAATATTGCCAATATGTTATAGAACCTATATAAAGTCTTAGAAATTTGAATATTTTTTCAAAACTATCACCAAACATTTTACGTTTTGCAAATTAAGGACTAGTAAGATTAGCCCATGTTTCCACATTTTAATATAAATTTCCATCCTTAAAATTATCATTGCCCATTTCATCTATCCCTAATTCAATTTTAA
>ML796853.1:228357-240606 GCA_009831015.1 Picea engelmannii
AGAGAAAATAAGTTTGCACCAAGGAAACCAAAACTTATATGGAAAAATAAAAAGTGAAACTCAAAAATGATTGAAATTTTTTAGGCTTTTTTCTTCGTTATAAATTAAAAATAAAATAAAAATCAATTCGATTTCTTTAAGTGACTCATTCCAAAAACATAATAATAATAATAATAATAATAATAATATCCTACTTTCTCTGGATTTTCCGAATTATTACTATTATTGAAGAGAAGGAACGGAAAAAACCGGATTCCTACTCGAACAATGAGTCTTATTGTTAATAACGGATTTGAACTGTAACAGAAAACACATAAAATAAAACTGACATTAAAATTTGTATATCTAAAATTTCTTTAAACATGAGTACTCTACATCACGATTCACAATATCAACGTGGTTCCATGCCCGTGAAATGCGTGACAATCCTGGTCTTGATAATGTGGAAACGCGATGGCCATGATTAACGAAGACATAACTCGGTCTGTTGCAAATTCTGTTTATACAAATTTGTGTGTTATCTCTCGTGAAAGAAGGCGATTCACGCAAATATCAAAACCGGTAGACCAAAAATGATGTAATCAATGTTCTAAAATGTATATTGTATACGGCGGACTTCGTTTCCATTTTTATTTTATTTGGGAGCAATATATGGTGCATTGGACACGCTGCTTCATCCATGATTAATCTCAAGTCTTGTTTCTTTGTTAAGATTGTTTGGATATCATATATTATGTGGTTTCTTGGTTGATTTTATTTAAATTAGGTCAGAGATTTTAACACAACCTATATATATATATTATTATGCCTTGTTTTGATCACAAGTCTGTTGATTAATAAAACTGAAATTGCTCAAAAAGTTCATACAAGTCTATTGAATTCTATTGATTAATAAAACTGAAATAGCTCATAAATTTCAAACTAGTCATTGTAAGGATCTCTGCAATTTTAAAATTGTTTGGATTAATGTTTTCAAAATTGTTAGAATTAATTTTTACTTTAGAGATTTGATTAAGATTTGATTTAGGTTTGTTAGATTTAGTTGGTTGTGAAAGATTTTCTCCAATTATTTAATCCTATTTAAGTATGTGTGGTCCAGAAATCACCATAAGTTTATTCTGTTGTTGAGGAAAAACTTCATGTATAAATATCTGTTTAATTGAATAATAAATATATATAAAATTGTTTTGTGCATACTAGATTTCTCAATTGGTATCAAAGTTAGCTGGAAATTAGATAAGATACTTGACATTTATGTAAGTATTTCTACATACTAGAATTTAAAGAAGCCTACAATTTGATATGTTGTCCGTTGTTTCATTGAATTCAAGCGAGATTGCATGATTTGTTGGAGCACCCGACGATCGATATGTTGTGACACCGAAGGATTAGAAGGAGCTCAAGATCCAAATTGATAAGTTAGGTAGCTGGAAGAAGAGATTTGCTACAAAAGAAACCGAAAATTAAAATATCAAGTCTCCATGCTTGAAATTAATGGCCACTACCTTTGAATATGGGCTAAGTGTAACATCCACCTTAACAATCTTCTCTAATACCAAAAAGTAACATCCATGTTACAAATGTAACATTCTCGTTACCAAACTGCTATGATACCAAATGTAATGTACTCAACTTATTATTCGGCAATGCTACTCCAAAATCTAGTGCACATATTTTACTCTATAACATCAATCTGTACAAAAATACTTGAAGTAACGTGCTCAACCCGAAGATTGGTCTCGTCACACAACTTTCCTCTTCTCACTAACTTATAACAAGATAATTAACCCAATACAATTGTGCAGAAGAATACTAAGCACACAACATTACTACTATGTGCGCAACCATTCTCGCATCGCACTCAACTTTTTATTTCTTCAGACATTCCTCCTAGCCATAGACTTTGTTTCTCATATGCTTTCAGCAAGAGGTCACCCCCGAGATAGGGCTTAACTTCACCAAGTAAAAATGATTCTTAATTCCATGATAAGATCTGAATTGTTCAGTCCAAGGTGTCACTGTTGCAACTAGCCTACAGTCTCTCATTCCCCACATGCATGTCCCACCCAAGGAAGTGTGCCCCTTCTCTGATCAACACTCCCTCAACTTCCCCAATTACCTTCCAAGGCTTCAACAACAGGTCTGACAAGAAGTCTCAAAGCCCTGTAACTAATGTCCAACACACTAGGGAACAATTCCTAGCAAAACTCTCACTTGGAGAAAATTCTCACAGGCCTGAAAACCCACCTGAAGAAAATTCTCGATAGCAAATATATCACCTGGAAAGAATGATCATGGGCCTAAAAACCCACCTATTCAACAAGAGATCTCTCACCTTGAGAGAATGCTCACATGCCAAACTCATTTACAAGATTTTCTCTGCAAATAAGGTAATATTCATCTTTCCTCACTTGGTCTAAACCCTTATACACATGAGAAAATGAATGGATTCCTCCAAAAATACACAAATGCCAACAATATATATTTCATGCCTAAAACTAGACACTTATCACCTTCAAAACAAACTTTAGCCACAAGGTGACTTGTTCCCATCCCTCGAGAACTTAGGATAAATAAATATCCATAATTACACAAGCATAAGAAAACTGAACACAAAGCATTACTATGTGTGTAATCCACTCTAAACATGTGATCACTATTGTGCATGCAACACGCCTCTTGTACGTATGGAGTATTTTCCTACGCACACAACCATTCTCACCTCACCTCAGATACTCATGACCCTTATTATAAGGTTAAATTAACATGAATAACTAATAATAATTGGCATACTACGTATGTATGACTACACATACCAAATATAAATACCACACTTACATGTGAAAGTAGCATTATACAAAATTATAACAATTACTTATATGCAACATCATGCAAGAATTAAACCCATATCAGGCATAGATAATTAAGCACATGGTAAATGAGACAGGCATACAAATGACACTTATCTTTTATGAAAAGTCACCAACTATGAAAAAAACTTAGATGTTCCTTCCAGTGATAGGATTTGTTGCTTATATACTTTCAACAACATGTCACCCCCGAGTTGGGGCTTTACTCCACCAGGGAAAAAGATTTCATGATGTCGGGATAAGGTCTAATAAACAACAGAATTGTTCAGTCCAAGGTGCCACTAATGTAACTATCCTATAGTCTCTCATTTTCAACATGTCTATCACACCCAAGGAAGTGCACCCCTTCTCTTCTCAGTAGTGCCTTGGCTACCCCCATTCCCTTGTAGGGATTCAACAATAGGTTGGATAGGAAGTCTCTGAGCCCTGTAACTAATGACCAACGAACGAGGGAACAATTCTCAACAAAACTCTCACCTGGAGAGAATTTTCATTGGCCTCACAACCTATCTCCTTGACAACAAATATTTCACCTGAAGAGAATTCTCATGGGCCTAACAACCAGTTTTTTTGATAGAAAATCTCTCACCTGGAAAGAATGTTCATGGTCCTGACAACCTGCCTCTTCGACAAAAAATACTATGGTTACAATACATAAAACTACTTTACAATATTTTCTCTGTAGATAAGGTAATAGTCATATTTCCTCAGTTGGTCCGACCACTTCTGCACGTGATAAAATGACTAGATTCCAATTTCCCCCCAAAATACACTAAGGCCAACAATATATATTGCATTCCTAAAACTGGACACTTGTCAATTTCAGAACTAACTTTAGCCAGATGGTGACATGTTCCCATCCCTCGGGAACTTAGGATAAATAACTCTCCATAATTACAATTTATGGAAATATTAATAAAATATTCTCCCTTGGACCTAAGTCCCCCCTTTTTCCTTTTCGGTGAAGTTAACCCTTGTGTAGTTTTGTCTGACATGTCTATGCATAGAGATGTTATATTAATAATAATGAGTGTGATTACATTTTACAAGGATAGGTGCATTGACCTATTTGTGTCCCAACTCACCAGCCTCATAACCACATAGGCTCTCCGGACTAAAATACACACACACACACACACACACACACACACACACACACATATATATATATATATATTGGTATGATGTGCACTTCCATATAATCCATGCACAATTACTCAAGTGCATGTAGCAATGTGAAATGTTTGCACTATTCCTTTTATGTGCAACTATGTGCACTTACCCAGGTCTACACAACACTATGAAATGTGTGCACCCTTTCCTTGATAACAATTTTCATGCACTACTCAGGAGCGTGAAAAACCAAGACTTGGTGATAATGGCCCACCAACCTATATGTACGTTTATATTTACAATTGGTACCAATGACTCACTATTCTATATGTACTATTAGAAATGGGGTTCAAATTAGGGATACTACATTCTCCTCCTCTGATGCAGGAGCATCGTAAGCAGCCAACGAAGCAATCAACGTAAATTCAAGAGACAATTGGACGCGCAGATGGAAACACGCAAATGGGAAAAATGAGCACGTTTTTATGAACAACGTTTTGAATTTTGAAACTGAAGCATTAATGTAATAAGCTAGGAGGAGCGTACTTGCATTTATATCTTGGAGATTGTAAACAGATCTTGAGTGATTTCTCTCATCTATAGAATGTAAAGGCATTTATACGTAATTAATGAAAGTAGATAGATTTGAATTCATAGATTAGATAGTTTAGAGAGTAGGAGGGAAAACATATATGGACACCCTCACCCTTGTATCATTGTAACATTATCATCATTGAGATATGAAGCAGAGATTTGTAGATAAGAACCCATGTACAGAAGCACTTGAGTTAATATATGAAGCTTTGACTCAATTCTCATGGTGTTGTGATGCTTATTGTTTACATTTGCTGAATGGTATGCTTACAGTTGTTTTATTCTCTCTGTTTATGCATTTGTTTCAATGTTGTGTTGAATGTGTGATTTCATGTTAAGTATATGAAGTCTGAGAGAGGAGAAGAATGAGTTTCAATTGTTTCTCTTCCTGAGAATTCCTACAAGGACTGCAGTGAATGTCTGTAAGGTGTGTGTTGACGAATGTCTAAGTTTTAGCTCAGAAATCTCAAGAAAGATATTGTTGTTCTCATATCATCGAAGTGTAGGAGAAGCACAGAGTCGTGCAAGGTGTGCGCAGGCCAGTTGGAAGTCTTAGTACTTATCAACTAAGGGAAGGATTGAAGGACCATTGTCACAAGGAGTGCACAGAGTCGAGGACTCAAATAACCAAAGGTTATTTGAAAGACTGTTGCAAGGAGTGCAATAAGAATTCATTTTGGGGACTTGAGTTTGCAAGTGAAAGCTTAGGAGGGTTAGTACCTTTGAAGAGTTCAAAGGAAGACGGGGAGCAAAATCATCGTGTAGAACTTAATTTCAATGGAAGGACGCCAAGCCAGTTTGGCCATAGATTCTTGAGGAGTGAATCAGACGGTCAGAATTCTTCGTTGAAGAACTCGCGAAGTTGCGAGGACCGTAGGATCCAGTGAAGCTGCAAGGTGGTTAGAAGTTGGGTGAACCCATCACTTTGGTTTCAAGAATCAACGTGGACCGTTTATTATGGTCAGTTGAGCCATTAGATCATTTCGTAATTTCGGGTTTCGTAAGGTTGAAGTGCAGACTAAAACCTTTGGCCACTCACATTCCTGAACCGCGAAAGGGATTATCACATGTGAAGTTGAACGAGTGAGTTTCGACACTTCGGGAATTCAGGGTTTGGTATTTCAGGAATCCTGACGACAAGGAGTCGGTACATAGTGGGGTGAAAATCCCGAAGTCGCGAAATGCAACGTGCCTTGAAGTGAATTTCAGGATTTCGGTATTTCGTCACTTTGGGTGTTGGGAAGTAGAGGAGGTAGCGATCTTTGGAATCGAGAGTTTCAAACTCCTGGTTCGCGAAAAGCCGAAAGATCTAGAGTCGTCAGATCATGGAGGATCTCAGTCGTAGATCACGTTGGAGGTGAGGTTTCGAGAATTTGGAGATCGAAGTTTCAGGAGGTGAGGAACCTTTCTGCTGTGGATCTCACAAGTCATGAAATCCCGAAGAGTTAAAGGAAAAATTCCAAAAACATTGAAGGACAATAGACGTGGGCCCCATCAGGTTTCAGGGTTCCGGGAGTCAAGGGACAGAGTTGCATGTCAACGCAACTCCTAAAATCGTGAAGAGAGAAAAGACAAAAGAAGGTTCCCAAGCACCAGTCGGAGGATACGCATGACAGAAGCCGAAAGAGGTGGTCAAGCTTCGGGGAAATTCCCGAAAGACCTTTGATCTCGCCAAAAGGGGAAATTTTGGAAACCGAAAAGTCATAAGGGAAGAGGAACGAGTGTTGTTCGATCACTCAAGTATCGAAAAGCTGAAATAAGTGGCAACAAGAGGTGTGTGTTCGGTGCATTGAACGATTCAACCCTCGTTGACGTTTCAGGTTTTGGAGGTTGAAGAGACAAGAGGCTCGACAACAGGATTCGCGAAATACGAAATCCCGAAAGGAAAAGAAAAGCCCGATTATATTTGTTGGTCAGTTGTGGAATACACCTTGTGTGTGTGGTATTCCCTGTGGGGGAACCAAAGAGTCAATCAGACTCAGGGGAATATTTAGAACGATCCTGTGTGGATCTTGGCCCGAGGGTCGGGGGTCTACGTCATCCTCCTTATTTATGCATTTTACTCAGTGCATTATATACATATGTACATGTGAAATTTCAAAATTATTAAAAATATGTGGATACTCTTCCCTCATAGCATCCTCGTGTTCCCAAGTTACATCCTCAGGACTGTACTAGGTCCATTGGAAATTTACTAGCTCCATGACTCGATTGCGGAGTTGTTTGATTTTTCGATCCAATATGCAAACCAATCGCACTCGAAAATCCTCTTATGGATCCACCTAAATCACATGCTAATAAATACTTGATTATCATCAGGTACATACTTTTTATGTAATGATACATGGAAAACATTTTGAATAAATAAGGATGTAGTAAATCCAAGAATATATGTGACAGGACCAATCCTCTATAAGATTTCAAATGACCCACAGTAGTGTGCTGTCAACTTAGAACAATTTCCCAACTTCATGGAACTATGTCTAAATTTTACTTTCAAGAACACATGGTCTCCCACTTTAAACTCTCTATGGGTTCTTCCTTTATCTGTGCATATTTTCTTTCTATCTTGGGAAACCTTTAAATTCAGCCTTATCTTTATCATCTTCTCCTCCATTTCCTTGATAATATATGGTCCATCCATTGCGTGGTCTACTAGGTTGTCCCAACTCATTGGTGTGTTTCACTTTATACCATAAACTGTCTCAAATGGGCTCATCTTTAAATATGTTTGATTCCCATTGTTGTAAACAAACTCTACCAAGTCAAGGTAGTCTTCCCATTTTGATGGTTTATCCATCACATACATCTTGAGCATATATTCAATCACATGATTTACCATCTTTGTTTGTCCATCTGAATCTTGGTGATAGGCTATGATAAAGTTTAGATTTGTTCCAAATCGTTTGAATAACCCTTTCCAAAAGTTCAATGTAAACTTGGAATCTCTTTGAGAAACAATTGTCCTAGGTACACCATACAGTTTAACAATTTTTTTCATTTATATTTCAGCAATGTTGGCTACCTTGTGCGTTGACATCACTGGAATAAAATGGGAATCTTTAGTAATCTTGTCCACCACTACCATAATAGAATTGTGTTTCTTAGCAGTCCTAGGTAGCTTAATAATTAAATCCATTGTTACAACTTCCCACTTTCACTCAGGAATGGACACAACCTGTAGAAAACCAATTGGATGTTTGTGTTCATCCTTGACCTTTTGACATTCAAGGCATCTAGCAATAAAATAAACAACCTCATTTTCAATGTCTGGTCATTAGTATTGGTTTTTTACCGTTGCAATTGTTTTACGGTAGCTTGGATTTCCTTCATAAGAAACTTTATGCATCTCTGAAAATAATATATTTTTCAACTCCTAAAAAGTTTGCACATAGGCTATGTTCCTATAAATGAGGATTCCATCATCTTTTATATCGTAACCTTCAATTTATGTTGTGACTTACCTTGTTCTAAATTCACCTTTATGTCCACATAGCGATGATATGATTTGGAAACCTCTAAAATTTTGTCACAAAAATTAGATTTGTGTATGCTAATAGTTTTAACATGCATTTCCTGCAACCTATTGTTGAGTGCGTCAACCACCTTATTCTCTTTTCGTATGATATGATTTATGTCAAATTCATACTCACTAAGGAATTCTAACCACGTATTTTGTATGGAATTTAACTTGGTTGTCCAAAGAGATACTTCAAACCACTATGGTCTATTCTCATCTTAAATATTTTACCCATGACATAATTCCACCACTTATTCAAGGAATTCATTATCTATGCCAATTCTAATTCATTAGTAGCATAGATCCTTTCATACTATTTTAACTTTCTTTATTCGTATCATATCACATGCCCATTCTAACTAAGGACTCCATCGATCCCATCCTTGCATGCATATGTACACATAGTGAAGTCTACATATGAATCAACAATTCTTAAAATTGGTGCACTTGTCAACAAACTCTTCAAGTGTTGAAAAATATTTGCACAATACAAATTCCATTCAAATCACACACCTTTATTTTTCAAGGATGTGATTGGATGCACAATATTTGAGAATCCTTCAATAAACCTTACGTAATAACTTGCAAGTCCCATGAAGGACCTCACCTCTACAAAATTTCTTAGTGTTGGTCATTCCTCAATGGTTTTAATCTTTTCTGGATCCACAAATATTCCTTCCTTGAAAATTATATGACCCAAATAATAAATTTTTCGTTGTTAAAATGATCACTTGCTCAACTTTGAATAAAATTTATGCTCCCTCAATACTTGTAGAGCCATCCTCAATTGATTTTTGTGCTTTTTTTCATACTTTGAGTAAATAAGTGTGTCATCCAAAAATACAATTACAAACTTATCTAAGTAATTTCTGAAAACTCAATTTATCAAACACATAAAGACACCCAGTGCATTTGAAAACCCAAATGACACCACGGTGAACTTGTAATGTTTGTACCGTGTTCTAAAGGTCGTATTGTTGATTTCTTTATCTTTAATTCTCACTTGGTGGTATCCATATTTGAGATCAATATTTGAAAATATATTTGTGCCTCTCAATTGATCAAATAGGTCATCTATCCTTGGAAAATGATACTTTTTATTTACTGTTACTTTTTTCAACTACCTGAAGTTAATGCAAAGCTTCAACGTACCATCCTTCTTCTTTACGAAAAATATTGGGGCACCTCAAGGTGATACACTTGGGTATATATACCCATTATTTATAACCTCTTCAAGTTGCATCTGTAATTCCTTGCGCTCTGGTGTACTCATCCTATAAAGAGTCTCAGATACATGTGCTTCTCCCAGCATCAGGTTTATAGAGAAATCAATATCATTTTTCAGTGGAAACCCCAATATCTCTTTAAAGAAATCCTCAAACTCTTTCAGTATTGTGCAGTCTTCAAAATTTAACACTTTATCCTTAAGTTCTTCCTCCATGTGTTCTACAAATACTTGACATCATTTCTTGTATATTTTCTTTAATTGCAAGGATTAAACATCTCTGATAGTTACAACTCTTGGAATTACTTGATCTGTTCTTAAGTTTTCTTCTTCATCCAAGAAATTAAATACCTGATTATAACAATATAGAATGACATGATAATAGTACAACCAATCCATACTAATGAGGAAACCATAAGAGCCAAAATGTATGATATTCAAATCATATTTTTTTCGCATTCCATTCATTTTAATTGGACATGTCTAAACCATCTCATTAATTTTTATTTTTTCTCTTGTAGCTGGTTGCACCAACCGAGGTTTTTCAAGCTTGTTTCTTCACAATTAGAATCTTTCCACCATCTTAGGATCTAGATAACTATGAATAGCTCATGAACCAATTAAAATATAAATGGGTTGGTCATTAATCTTACCTTCTACTTAAATCATGTGCGATTGAAACACAAATTGCTTGTTATCCAGGGATGTATAAATCCTAGGTGCATTTCTCCCCATGTCTTCAATTGTCACAACTTGTTGTACATTGTGCTCAATCCTCTCTTTTTCACCTCTTTGAGGGAAATATCTGTGCATATGATATCCACCACAACCCCAACATTGAATAGGTTGTTTCCTTGGGTTTTTCTCCATTGTCTCTGTCATTCAGAGATCCATGGGAGTTGGTTTTACTTGAGCATAATTTCTGAAAAAATGGTGTCTTAATCCCCTTTTTCCTCAGTTCCACCTTGCTTTTCATCTTGTATTCCCAAGGATTTTGGAAAGTTGGTTTTCCCTTTTGCTTATCATAATGATATTTAGCGTGCCTTATGGTTTCCTCCAATGTATTGGGGTCATTGTATTGTATATTGTCATTGATAAGTGAGGGAATCTCACTTAGGTACCTATGAATTTTAACTTGCTAATCCTTGATGAATGCGACATACTTCAACATCTTTAAAAAAAATCTTTCATACTCCCAATATTGAGTTCAAAGAACTCTTTCATTTTCTTGTTATAGTGTATCTTGGTTAAGTATTTCTTTTCAAAATACCTCTTGAAATCCCTCCAAGTAACCTTCTTCTAATTAATGTGTTGAACTTGCATGAATTGATCCCACCATATTGATGTTTTTCCTTTTAACTAATAGATAGTAATTCTCCCTTCTTCTGACATAGAATAATTATTGTGTTGGAATTACTTCCTCATACCCAATAGTCAAGTATCTTCATCTTTATCCTTATTATATTCACTTTCAAAGGTAGGAGGCTTGATCTTTTTCATTTCTCCTTGTAGCTCGTCCACCCTGACCCTTCTCTTATTCTTTCTTACATGAGATGGACTTGATATATTGTGTGTTTTCCTAAATGAATGCTTTGGTGAGTGGGGTGATTCCTATCAACACTTTGTTTTCTCTTTTTTTATCATGAGACCTATGACTTCTTGACCTACTTGACTGTGCCTCCTTATCCATTTTCTTTTCTATTTTTTCCAAGCTTTGCATCAACTTGATATTGAAGTCATCTTGTTGCTCATTGGATTTCGTAATCCTTTCATTATCATCTTTACATATTTGAACATACTTTTGCAGTCCCTTTATGGTTTCTACCAAGTTTATGCACTCCTCTTTGGATTTTGTACCATCAACATTCAAACTGACATACAAATCTCCAAATTCATAATCACGGTTGTAAGTTGCCTATGCATCTTCCATGCTTTCTGACTTTATGCACTGATTATGTCCTGCTCTAATCATTGTTAATTATGGAAAATGTCAAGGAAATATGATTTGTTAGATGAATTTATGAGACAACTTCATGAAAACTCTGCATCATTTTGTTAAAATATTTTTCTTTTGATTTCTTGGATGAATAAATGGACTCATTTTTCTAAAACTTTCCCATTGAATGCTCTTTTGTGCAGTTTTGATTCTTGCGTAGTATATCATGGTCATTTGGAATTCATCCAAATACCATTTTACTCTTTATTACTTCCTTTTGAATCATGTGTGTGCACTAATATTTAACACGTACCAATGCACGATGTCAATATTGAATATATACATCGTGTATCTATATTACAAACACACCTCCAGTTTTGTTTCGTGTAGCCCAAATTTTTAGTGCTCATACTCACACCTCATTATTTCCTCCGCGGTTCTAGTTTGACACCCCGCAATGTCCAAAATATAGTGTGCACACTGGGTGAAATCATGAATATGGGTTACACTTTTTCTTGTTTTATCAGAAAAAAAAAATGTATTTTCACAAGTTCTTCAAATTTCAGCATACAAAAGTATTTTTTTTATTTATAATTTCACTTTACAGTAAAAACAAAACTTGTGAAGAATTTTGTTAGCTTTCCAATGACTATTTTTCAAAAATTTTTATCACGATTTGATATGTCAATTTGACAACTATTTAACAGTATGTTCCTTAAACATGAAATGAATGATAATGAGTTACTTTTTCCTACAACAATGTATCTATTATTAAACTTTGTTACACATTATTTTCGTCATCCTTATGAGAATTAATGATGTAAACCTATATGTTGCCTTCAGAGGGGTTAATGGCCTGAGTTCCTGAAGAGAGAAGGGAGAAGAAATTTTCCTGAGAAAAGAAGTTGCATTTTCCCTTGTAAAAACCCTGTAAAAAAGAAAGTTCCCAGGTTGTTATATAGGCAGGGTGCGAGAATGACTAATTCTGGCA
>ML796853.1:292074-308121 GCA_009831015.1 Picea engelmannii
CTCCAGCCGTGCTCATAGTTAGTAGTTTCCTTCTAATATTATTAGACAGATAGTATTGTTAGTTCGGTCAATATAACTAGACTACATGCTGAGATTTAATTGTTTATAAGTGTTATAATGATAGAATTCTACTTTAATATTGTAAATGTTGTTATTAAGTTAATGTCTAGTTGGGTGGAGAATTTGGATTAACATAGACTTGACCGATTAGGTTGTGTTAAAGATTAAAATATTATTTGTAAGTAAGGAATGGATTGCAAATTTTAGACTCGCTGGATTGAATTTCAATTAAGGATAGAGGGAATTTATAATTATGGTTTTAGCATTGACCACTTAGATTTGCAAAATTAATTGTTTTAATGTTTATTTAGTGGACGCATTATTGTCTAATTGTAACTTGACGTGCCCCGTTAGAATGGAACCCTTGTTAAAATTGAATGTAATCATAGACCAGTTAGACTCGGTGATTGGTGGGGGCAGGGACGATGTTGTGTGGGTTTCCTTCACCCCTTGTCTTCATCCTCTTGTGTCTCGTCAACCTTTGTGTGGGGTAGGTATAGTCTCCTAGTTAGTATTTGGTTCCTAGCTCATCGGAGTTTTCTTGAGTCTTGGTCCCTTTTGTTTTACGCTAAGGTTATTGACGGATCTATCACCCGGGGAATGGTATGATTCCTAATGAGGGGATCATGGCGCGCCCTGGGGGATAGAAGGGAACGAGATCTAGGCTGGAGTAGGTTCTTTTGTGTAAGTGCTGACGAGCATGCATGTTTCTCTTGGCACAAGGGTCAAACGCCTTCAGGCGTTAGGTCCATGAGCCTTGCGGTTCTATTATTTTTTCATCTTGGTCGTGATGTCAGGATGGGGGTGTTGTCCCTTAGCTTGTAGGCGTGGTCGTGTTTACATCGGAAGGGTAGTCGTCCTCCTTATTATTTTGTGCATGTTTGCCAGTTGTCTTGAGCTGGTGTGTGGTGTCATAGTAACTTGTTGCCTGGACTGTGTGCTAGCGTTCGTCATCAGTGGTTTGATTAAATTGTTGTTGTCGTCACCTTCTTGCCTCTTAACTCCTGGAAAAAAAAATGAAAACAAAAAAAAACTGCTTCATTTGTTGTCGTAACGATGGGGTCGTTACATTATCCTTCACTCATCATCCATGCATAGAAAAGTGGGGAATTTGAATCTATAGGTCTTTAAACACCAAAGTGACGACCGTCAATTTGTCTCCTGGTCGACTTCTCAGGCAAAAACTAATGACTAAAGGGATAAGGGACAAAAGATAAAAAAAAAAAAAAATTCATAATAATCAATAAAACCCACACAGAGAAGTCATTGAAATTAGAAGTTTGGTTCGCCAAGGGATTTTCATTCAAATCATAGGTGTATCATTCACAATTCATAGTCTATCAATAAAAATGCAGAGATGTACCCAATTTCAAGCAATTAAAAATGCAGAGATAAATCAAAGTTTTAATCAATCAAGACGTAGAGGTACTCGCTCATAAGAAGGCACAAAGACTAGACATTCAACCATGAATCAATCAACTCAAAGATTAGTAAGGGTTCCATAGACAGCATGGAAAATTCTTATCCTTCAATCATCATCCATGCACAGAAAAGAAGGGCATTTGAATCTATAGGTCTTTAAACACAGAAGTGACGATCGTCGATTCGGCTCCTGGCTGACTGCTTGGGCACAGACTGATGACTAAAGGGATAAGTGATAGAATATAAAACCACAATCTTTTCATAATAATCAATAAAACCCACACATAGAAGTCATTGAAATCAGAAGTTGGGTTCGCCAAGGGAAATCAATTCAAAATTGTAACATCTCATCGTCACAACTACAAGCAAAGTAGAAACTACGAAAAAATTATTTTTTTTAACCAAAGACAACAACGATTACAGCTAGACAATGTACCTGACGGCGAGCACCACACCCGCCGAATAGGCAAAAAATGGCTATGAATCCATGCAGTGGCACAAGAGCAGTTGGGTGAAACATGCATAAAATAACCAGGAGAAACGACTACCCGCCCGAAGCAATCATTACCATGCCTACAATATAAGGGAAAACATTACCCTCTCGACACAATGGTCTTGACGACCAATTACTAGAACCTCAAGGCGCGCGAACCAAATGCACGAAGGCGTTACAACTCAAGCGCTAACAATAGCTTACAACGATCAACAACACTCACACGGGAAGCATAGACTCTATCCATGATATCATTCACCTCTATCCAATAAGGCACGCCATGATCCCCTCATCAGGACTCATGTTGTCCCGAGGTGATAGGTGTGGCAATAACCCTGGCGTACCTAACCTATCTTGACCAAGGACTCTAGATGAATCCAACTCGCTAGGGGCCAAGTTACTGACAAGAGGACTACACCCGGACCCCAAGAAATAGGTCGACAAGACGCAAGATGACGACAATCAAAAGGAAAATCTCATGCTAATACCCGACTCCGCCAACAACCCATCCATTAACTGATAAGCAAGATGTCTAAGTGCGAATGTTGAACGGTTACCAAGATACTAAGGTCATAACTGTTATCATAATCCGTACTAAGAAAGGCACTTAACCAAATCAATATGCTTATCAACAATGATAAACTGTCCGTTAAAATAAGTGAACTACTTAACATTTTAATGGTGCTCCACCCTGCTTATAAAATAATAGACATTGTTGTCTAAAATAACCAGTCTAAAGTTTAACCAGTCTATGTTTTAGCAAGTCTAAAATAATCAATCAACCATATTGTGTACTAGCATTACTATCGATATTGTGTAATAGCATTACTGTCAACAATAACTTAAATTTTACAGTCTATATTTTAAATTTTACAATCTATGTTACAGCAGTCGATATGTTAACAATATTAACAATATTAAATTACTATCCATGACCTTAGCTTTGCTATCCTACTAAAGGAATTAACAATTTAAATGGAATGACCATGAATATCACTACAATTCACTTCCTAAATAAAGAGTTAATCATATTTATAACTGGCGTGTAAGTAGTTGTCATGTCATTTGGTAATTAGCAATATAAATAAATGACAAGGAAAACAACTACAACTAAACTAACCCTAAGTTACAAGAATTTAAACATTTACTACATTATTTTTACATTTATTAAAATTTTATAAAAGTTAAACTAAACTAACCCTAAGTTACATGAAAAATAAATTAAACTAAGATTATTGCAAAAGTTGTAATATAATTGTAAAAAAAAAATATTTAATGAGAAAGATAAATAAACAAACTTGTCTTTTGAAGATATTTGATTGATTTATTTTGTTTTAGTATATATGGAACATAAATTAAACAAAGTTATTGTAACATTAATCATGTATACACAAAATTTAAGAAGAAAAATAAATTGAATTAAAATATAAAACTGTAGTTGTTGTCTCAAGATAAAGTTAGCCCAAATAATTAGTTGGCATGCAATTCACTGTCATAAAAATACTATTGTTTCATATCGCTAGCAAAAAAAAATATTAATTCTATTTTCAATCAAGCGCAAAGGCTATCGGTTGGTTGTCTAAAATAAGGTAAGCAGTCTATTAAAATCTAAAGCATCTATTGATGAATCTAAAGATATTATCATGACCATTATGTTGACCAGCTGGATAACTACGGGTAAAACACCCAAAATTCGTGGAGAAAAATTCGGGTAGTATGCCTAGAAATCATGGGTATGCACGCAGTCCACACCATCAATTAAATTCGCCTTTTCTTTAGGTTAAAATGTGATATTCTTACCATTTAATTTACTGTTGCTGCAATTTTAAAATTTCCGCATAGAAATTCTCCCCACCCATTAACTACTATGCACAGTCGGCACATACAAACCATAGTCATGTTTGATGGAATCGAGGCACCTGTGCATGCAAACAAAATGCATCCCAATACAAATTGCACACATGAACAAGGGATGAGACATCCCACTAAAGAAAATCACATTCAAGTTGTCATCCCAACGCTGGGAATTATCCTAACACAGAGTGTAAAATGCATTCAAGGGAGATAATACATCCGACCAACGAATTAGTTTCTCGGTCAAATCATTGTGTCAAGCATTCAAAGGGGGAATAAAAATGAAGTCTGAGAATTTAATCATAGTCACGTGAGGTAAATTAAACATTTTTTGAAGCTTCAAAGCAGTCACACAATAAAAATTGTTGCAATTTAAGATCATTGTATGTAAAAATATTGAGTAGATAAAATGTTGAGTTAAGTGAAAATCGTTGGGTAAAAGAAATGGGATCACTGGTACAATAAGTGGGAGTAACGACAGGCACACAAAGAAAAATTCGGAGCCAAATGATAAACGAAAATTTGCAATCAATGTTATTTCCCATCACCATGGGTATTATCATTATAAATCCATTAGGTACAATGATAACGATTTAAAGGTTGTTGATAACGCTATCAATGGAAAACTGATAACACCACCATAAAATAAACTGCAGATGTACTTAATAGATAATGCAAAAAAATAAAAACTAATAACGCTATCATAAATTAAAATGCAGAGATAATCAATAGATATCGCAGAAAAATAAAACCGATAACCCTATCAATATGAAACACATTTGTCGTCTAGAGTGGTAAGTTCTCAATATAAAACATGGCAAAGTCACAATCCAATATGAGGGTAAATCGCTAACTGTAAAAGGCTAAATCGTTGTCAAGTAGAAGGTAAGTTGTTGTTGGTAAAATGGTAAAATGCAATGTTAAAGAAGAACTCAGAGGGTATTACGCAGTTCACGGAAGGAAAGGATAAACAATCGCAGAAGTACTCATTCGCAAAAGGTGCAAGGAAAACCACCAACCAAGTACAATCAACAGGGGTATTAAGTTGTGCAAACATCCTTCTCTCATCATCCACACATAGAAAAGCAGGGCATTAGAATCTATAGGTTTCTATGCATCGAAGTGACGATCCTCGATTCGGGTCTTGGTCGACTGCTCAGGCATGGATTGATGAACTGGGGGTGAGGACAAAATAAAAAGCATAACTCTTCACAACAATTAATAAAACCAAAGGGAAGTCACAATATTCAGGGATCGAATGCCAAGGGAACAAAATCAAGCAGTGAACTTAAGGCTATGGGGAAATTTAAGTTCTTAATTAAAATGCTAAGTTAACATCTTCTTTACATAGTCTAAGGTACATAAATGAAATCGTAAGGTAAATAATAATCTACCATGCAGAATAAAAGAAAGTGTGTCGTAGCCTAAGTCACCCGCTCTGAGTCGCTGTCCCATGCGCTCCGTGCAGCTCCCACTTCCTGACCAATGAGACTTCACCGATACCTCCCAGCCAACGCTAGGGGTAATGTTCTTCCCCCTTAGCCCCCTAAGCTACAAAGGGGCCACACACACTAAACCAAAGAATAGCTAGCTTCCATCTCGCCTCTCTAGGCCGAGCTACCACTCCTCACCAAGATGGGTATCCCAACTCCCACAAGATAAGTCAGTCAAGTCTAAAATTATGCAGCGTAATGTTACGCATCACAGAAGAGATCCATATTTCCCCTCCTCCCTCCTTTATATAGAATTTCTAAGTCACTTCTTTCCCAAATTCCCATTTAATTTGTTGTTCAATAATTTAATTTAGAAAAATCATCCCCGTACACAATCATCCTCATACACGTGTCACCCATCCCCTTCGTTGCACCAGAAATTAGTTTCATTAATTATCTAATTACTACTATTTCCCTCGCCCACCTAAAATCATTCCTAGAATCGCTCCTAGGTGTACCCATATTCCCTTACACAATTTAATGACTTACCCCCTTACTAATTTACTAGTTGAGTTCAATTTAGAAAGTTTTTAAAGGAAAGATTCCTTGCTAAGTTGGTCATTCTTATTTTTCCTTATGTTTCCCTTTTTATTTATGTTTCCCCCTTTTTCCCTTAGTTTCATAATTCTTTTAAATTTCCCTCTTTCCCTTTTTATCTAAACTCAAATTAGTAAGTGCAGAAAATTATATTTTTCCCCTTTTTCTTTTTAATTAATAAATTTTAATTAGCATGTGTGTAACATCCCGCTCTGGCACACTGAGCGAAATTATTCTTTGAGGACACTTGCTCACAAGTGATCCGAAATATTATGCTATTAAAACATTTGATTTTGATTATGAGGTGTTATGGGTTGATGACATGTTGTTTTACTGCATTGACATGGACAGGTGCTGTTGACTCGGTTTTACTGAGTGTGAAGGATTTTGGACCTAAAGGATGCAGAGGCATTGATGGAACCCCTTGGACTCTATATCGAGTCGGGGAGTCTACCATTGGGGTTCGATTGTTTTATTGTGATATTAGTGCATCTAATTAGATGATATGATATGGATATATTTTGACATGATTTGTTGATGATGCAGGTTGATGATAGTGTGCCGACCAAAATCACATGTGGAGTAAAGGGGTCACGCACAACTACCAGAAATGTTGAGGGAGAGGTGTGGAAAGCAACCCTGCCACAGCCTACTAGCACTCCCGCCATGGCTCGAACTATAGGTTAACATTTACCTAGTTCAAGAAGACCTAGGATGTCATGAGGGTGGACTGCGACAGTTTCTCACGATGATTCTAAGGGGCGTGCAATAAGGCGGGGGCCTTATTCCTTAGAGGCCCTTAGTCTCCCACAATTTCACCTGGCAGAGTATTGACTCCAGGGGTTTTTTATGTCTACCCAGTCAGTCAAGAGGCGAGTGGCACCCTTGGAGTACGTGGTGCATCCTGAAGGGAACGTTGCGTAAGAAAAATGGAAAGAGGCGAGTGACACCCTTGGAGCACGTAGTGCGTCCTGAACGACACGTCGTGCAAGGGAAACAAATTAAGGTGAGTGGCACCCTTGGAGAACCTAGTGCATCATGAAGGGTAGGTCAAGTTGTTGATGATAAATGAATGAACGTAAATGGCCTTAGGATGAATAACGTGTTAAGAATTTTTAAAAACAAATTCCCTAATAAAATGTCTCCCAGTACGAAAATTTAAGGTCTAAGTCTAAATTATGCTAGTGGTAAAATTTTATCTATCTATTTAAAAAAAAAAAAAAAACATAAATAATACTTATACTCTTTGTTAAATCTTGTAATAATAAGGGGGTGAGCAATTTAAATGATTCATAAAAATCTGTTAGGGTAAAATTTAAAAAAAAAAAAGTGGAAATAATTGTTTTATTATTTATGATAATTTAAAATTATTAACTAAAAAGGGAATAAGGAAAAAGGGGGCTAATTTCTACACCTGTCAATTTGAGTCCTAAATGAAAAGGGGAAAGAGGGAAATCTAAAATATTTAGGAAACTAGGAAAAGAGGGAAGCATAAGAAGAAAAGGGAAACCCAAGGGAAAAAGGAGAAAGTCAAACTTAGTAAGGTATCTACCATTAAGAACTTTCTAGTTTAAAATTGAACTAGAAAATTGATAATGGGGAAAGTCATTAAAACCTGTAAGAGAATTTGAGAACACTTAGGAGCGATTCTAGGAGTGACTCTAGGTGGGTGAGGGAAATAAGAGAAAATAATTAATTAAAGAAATTAATTTGTGGAGGAATGAAGGGGATGGGTGACACTTGTATCGGGAGGAATTTTTAGGGTTTATTTTTAAAAACTTAATTCAATGAGATTTTAGGAAAGTAAGGGACTTCGAAAATCTATATAATGAAGGGAGGAGAAGGATGAAGGATCTCTTCTGTTTGTGTAACATTACGCTACAGAAATCTCTACTTGACTAACTTAGCTTGTGGGAGTTGGGATACCTAGCTCGGTGAGGAGTGGTAGCTCGGCCTTCCGAGGTGAGCTGGGAGCTACCTGAATCTCTGGATAGTGTGTGTGGACCCTTTGTAGCTCGGGGGGCTAAGGGTGAAGAAGAGTACCCCTAGAATTCACTAGAAGGTACCGGTCAAGTCTCGCAGGTCAACAAGTGGGAGTTGCACGGAGCGTGTGGGACATCACTCAGAGCAAACGATCAAGCAACAGTACGCTCTCTTCATTTGTGTATGGTAGATTGTTGTAGGATTTATGCTTGGATCTGCATGTTTAATGGAGTAAGTAAACTGATTTTCTAGATTGATGACTGAATTTCTTTCATATCCTGGCTCGATGATTGAATGACTCCCATGGCCTTAGTTTCCTCACATGTCTTGACCTCCTTGTGGTGTTTGATTGTGACCATTGTGGTGGTTTTTCCTATCATCCCTAGCTCATTAGACCTCGTCTAGGAAGTCGGCCAAGAGCCTGATCTATGGTCATCGCTTCAGCGTTAATAGACCTATGGATCACAATGCCTTGCCTTCATGTGCGAGGATGATGAGCAAGGGACGAACCTATCAGCCATCTACCTCCGTTGTTGTCCTTGGATGATTGGATCCTTTCAGTTCTCTTATTGTTGTCTGCAATTTGTATTGGTATTCTGGCAATGGAAAAACGAATTGATTCATGTCTACAATTTGTATTGGTATTCTGGCAATGGAAAAATGAATTGATTCATGTCTACATTTTGTATTTGTATTTTCGCAATGGAAAAACGAATTGATTCATGTCTACATTTTGTATTTGTATTCGGGCAATGGAAAAACAAATTGATTCATGTATGCATTTTGTATTGGTATTCAGGCAATGGAAAAATGAATTGATTCATGTTTTCATTTGGTATTGGTATCCTGGAAATAGAAAAACAGTTTGCTTTCAAATGAGACAAAGATTGTCTTTTAAAATTGCCCACGTTTTTGCCTTCAAATGAGACTGAGTTTGTTGTTTTAAATGCCCACGTTTTGCCTTGAAATCAGACCGAGACTATTGTTTTAATTTCCCATGTTTTTGCTTCCAAATGAGACTTAGTTTGTTGTTCTAAATGCCCACGTTTTTTCTTCCAAATGAGATTGAGTTTACTGTTTTAAATGCCCACGTTATTGCTTTCAAGTGAGACTGAGTTTGTTGTTCTAAATGCCCACATTTTTGCTTCCAAATGCGACTGAGTTTGCTGTTTTAAATGCCCACATTTTTGCTTTCCAATGATGGACTGAGTTGCTCTAGGAATCACCCATGAATTTAGCCTTTTAAATCTTAAATTCACTTGCCTAAATGACCACGGTTTTGGTAAATAAAAATTGACTGTGTGCATGTTGAAATCACCCACCCTTTTTTTTGCTATTCTATTCATAACTGACTTGCAGTAATGAACATGATTTCGCCTTCAAACTGTGACTGTGTTTTCCTGTGAGTGATGGACTRCATTGATGTTGATTGGATATGTTTACCTTTAATTGTTGAGTTGTTGTCGACTAGGCACGATTGGCCACCATGTGGGCACTACGTTTTTGCTAATTTTKCCACAACATATTAAATGGATAACAGTTAGTTAAATGCCTTACTATTGCTAGATTCATTGCTATGTAATGGTCGCATTAAATGCCTTGATTTTTGCCAGCAAATAAAATGGATAACAGTGAGTTAAATGCCTTGTTATTGCTAGATTCATTGTTATGTAATGGTCATATTAATTGACATAACAATTTCTACAGCAATGTAAATGGCCAGCAGATTCATTCTTTGGATTAAATTACACAGYGAGTTAAATCTTAACTAACACCTTAAATACCTTGTTATTGTTGCATTACTTGTTATGACAATACTCATGTAAACTACCTTGTTAGTGCACTTTTAATTGTCGTGTTAATGGTCATGTAATTACCTTGTTATTTCTATCTTAATTGTTAAGTAAACTCTATGTTAATTTCCTCGATAAATTGCTCCAGCCCTACTAATATTTAGTAGTTTCCTTCTAATATTATTAGACAGAAAGTATTGTTAGTTCGGTCAATACACCTAGACTACATGTTGAGATTTAATTCTTCATAAGTGTTATAATGATAGAATTCTACTTTAAGATTGTAAATGTTGTTATTTAAGTTAATGTCTAGTTGGGTGGACAATTTGGATTAACATAGACTTGACCTATTAGGTTGTGTTAAAGATTAAAATTTGATTGGTAAGTAAGGAATGGATTGCAAATTTTAGACACGTTGGATTGAATTTTAATTAAGGATAGAGGGAATTTATAATTATGGTTTTAGTATTGACCACTTGGATTTGCAAAATTAATTGTATTAATGTTTATTTAGCGGACACATTATTGTCTAATTGTAACTTGACGTTCCCCGTTAGAATGGAACCCTTGTTAAAATTGAATGTAATCATAGACCGGTTAGACTGGGTGATTGGTGGGGGTGGGGATGATGTCGTGTGGGCTAGTGTCACCCCTTGTCTTCGTCCTCTTATATCTCGTCAACCTTTGTGTGGGGAAGGTATAATCTCCCAGTCAGTATTCAGTTCATAGATCATTGGATTTTTCTTGAGTCTTGGTCACTTTTGTTTTGATCCAAGGTTATTGACGCATCTATCACCAAGGGAATGTCATGATTCCTGATGAGGGGATCATGGTACACCCTAGGGGATAGTGGCGAATGAGATATTGACCTGAGTAGGTTATTTTGTGTGAGTGCTGACGAGCGTACAAGTTTCTCTTGGCACAAGAGTCGAACACCTTCAGACGTTAGGTCTGCGCACCTTGAGGTTCTAGTATTTGTTTGTTTAGGATGTGGTGTCAGGATGGGGGTGTTTTCCCTTAGCTTGTAGGAGTGATCATGTTTGCGTCGGAAGGGTAGTCATCCTCCTTGTTATTTTGTGCATGTTTTCCAGTTGTCTTGAGCCAGTGTGTGGTGTCGTAGTAACTTGTTTCCTGGACTGCGTGCTAGCATTCATCGTTAGTGGTTTGATTAAGCTGTTTTCATCGTTGCCTTCTTGCCTCCTAACTCCTGAAACAAAAAAAACAACAACTTCGCTTGTTGTCGTAATGATGGGGTCATTACATATGGTATCAGAGAAAGGTTCAACCCGTGACTAGGGATCACTACGGCTTTCGTTGATATGATTTAATTATAATGTTGCTAATTGAGTTGAGTTGTATGCGTGCAGGTAATAATGGTTAGAGGACACTGAGGAGGCAGATGACGGGGTGCTAGGGGAGGAGGGGCGACACCTCTAGTAGCATTGATGCTTGAGGGATCTAACCCCCAGGGAGACGAACAAGTTATCGGGCATGAGCATATAGCAGTTGGTGATGTGGTAGGAATGATGAGATCTTTTCAATGCATGTCTGAGGCACTGATCAACTGTTTGGATAGAGATGAGGCCAAAGCACCGACACCCCCTGAGGGTCCACTGCGTGCTCCGGTTAGTACTAGTAGCATTCACCGGGAGCTCAAGAAAGTCAAATTTCTCGAGTTCTTTTGTGCCTCGAATGGCACAACCACTGAGGCATGGTTGGATAATATGGCAATGTGATTTTCACTTCATGATTATACCTCCAACATGAAGGTTTGCATGGCGGTCTTCCAACTGAAAGGAATCACTCTTCTATGGTAAAAGATGACCCTACCCTAGTTGAACATGGTCGTCGAAAACGAGTCATGGGAACTGTTCAAGGAATGGTTACGAGAGAGATACCTATTAGAGGAATTCATTGAGTGTCATCTCAATGAGTTCAACACCTTATGACAGGGAGGTTGTACGGTGCCCAAGTATGACGCCTATTTTATGGAGCTTCTCTGGTATGCTCCACATCTTAACACTAAGAAACTTAAGGTCAACAGATTTTTGTCCGACCTTAACGGCAACATACGTGCCAAGGTTAGGATTTTGATGCCTCAAACCTTGCATGATGTCATCCAGAAGCCCCTCGTAGCAGAGGAGGAGCTTATTAATAGGGGTTAGACCAGGACTCCAGCAAGACTAGCAGGGTAGGTGTCATCTAGTGCATAGCAGCATTAGACACCAGCCAGACATACGCCAGGGTATCATGGCTTCCAGAGGGGATCCACTTTCACTACACCTCGGCAACCAATGCCTCAATAGAGGACACCTTATCGGGGACCACAGTATTAGTAGCAGCGTCGACCGTAGTAGCAGTAGTTTAGGCCTGTTCAAAAGAACAGAATAGGTTTTTAGGCTGGTGGGCCATAATCTTCTACTTCGGGTACCAGGACTACTGGGCCAAAGAAGGTGTGTTGGACGTGTGGGGAGCCACACTACCAGTGCGACTACCCTGTGGAGAGGACTAGAGCGTCTGGATCAGCTGGAACCACTACCATGGGAGATATGGGCAAGGCCCGTCAGATTCATGCAGCGATGAATAAACGCTAGGCAAAGCATCAGTTGACTATGCTCGAGACGACAGGTATCGTCGTTGACCAGACCCTTAGTATTTTGATAGATATTCTACCAAGAGTTTCATTTCTAGTGCAGTGCTAAAAAGGATTAAGGTAAAGGCAGTCGAACAGGATGATTTTATCTTCGTAGAGATGGCCTCGGGAGCCAAACAAAAGGTTGGAGGAAAGGTTATGGGCTATATCCTTAACCTGGGAGAGATTGTCACCAGGGCCAACTTGTACGTCACGATCTTAGGATATTATGACGTCGTGATCGGTATGGACTAGTTGGAATCACATGAGGCGATACTCAACTGCATGATTAAATGGTTGAGCTTGGTCGATGATGAGGGACATAGACATGTGATTGTAGGACGGAACTAGGGAGTTTCCCTGAGGTTCATCACTTCCTTGCAGCTTCGGAAAATCATGCGCAAGGAGTGTAATCTTTATGTGATCCTTGTGTTAAACGATAAGGGAGTAGCGGAAGGTCTATAACACCTTCCGGTGGTGAGAGAGTTTGCAGACGTATTTTCGGAGGAGTTACCTGGGATGCCCCGGAGAGGGAACTGGAGTTTACCATAGATCTAAAACCAGGGACTGAACTGATAGTGAGAACGCCTTATTGGATGTCGACCCCGGAGTTACATGAGTTGAGAATGCAAGTAAATGAATTATTGGACCTAGGACTAATACGTCCAAGTGTGTCACCGTGGGGTGCGCCTATTATTTTCATACGAAAGAGGGATGGGTCATGGAGGCTTTGCATTCACTACCATCAATTGAACAAGGCCACGATTAAGAATCAATATCTGTTGTTAAGGATTGATGATATGTTCAATCATATGAAGGGTGCGACAGTGTTCTCAAATATCGATTTGTGATCATGGTACCACTAGTTACAGATTAAGGAATATGATGTCCCTAACACCACCTTTAAGATGAGTTTTGGACATTACGAGTTTATTGTTTTACTGTTTGGACTAACAAATGCCCGAGGGGTATTTATGAGTTTGATGAACGGGGTGTTCTGCGATTACTTGGACAAGTTAGTCCAAGTATTCATTGACGATATTTTGATTTACTCTCAGATGAAGGAGGAGCATGACGAGCACTTGCACTTGGTACTACAGTGTCTGCGAGAGCACAAATTGTATGGGAAGTTGTCCAAATGCTCATTTTATCAATCGAATATTCACTACTTAGGGCATGTCATCTCCAATGAAGGCATTATCATGGATCCAGCAAAGTTCGAGGCCATTATGGAATCGCCTGCATCGACGAATGTCCCTGAAGTTCGTAGCTTCATGGGTTTAGCAAGATACTATCGACAGTTCATCAAGCGATTTTCGAAGATAGAAAATCTGATCACAGAATTGCAAAAGAAAAACAAGAAGTTTGTTTGGACCAAGAAATGTGCAGAAGAATTTCGAAGGCTCAAGGAGTTGTTGACATCAAAACTGATACTAAAGGTCCCTGACATGGATGCGGACTTCTTAGTATTCACTAATGAATCCAAGGAAGGATTAGGTGGTGTCTTGATGCAAGATGGACGAATGATCGCTTACATCTCGAGGAAATTGAGAAGGCATGAGGAGAACTATGTGACGCACGATTTGGAGTTGTTAGCCATTGTATATGCCTTGAAGGTTTGGAGACACTACCTTTTTGGATGAAAATTCAAACTAAATACTGACCACTGTGGACTACAACACATATTTATGCAAAGCGACCTAAACGCGTGACAATAGCATTGGTCATAATTTCTTAGTGAGTATGACTTCGAGACTACTTACATAAAAGGAACAGTGAACCGAGTGGCAGATGCATTGATTCAGAGACAACGCATATTTTCGGTGATGCCTCTTCGGATGAATCTACATGAAAAGATTCTAGCTTTACAGCGTGACGATGATTGGTACAAATAGGTCGGGGGTTTTATCGGACAAAACACAATGATGGTACCTAGATTTAAAGGATTTTCATTTGATAACAATGGTTTAATGAGGTTTAAAAATCAGATTTACGTATCGCCGAATGATGAGTTGAGGATGTTGATCCTAAGGATGGCTCATAGAGTCATCTACATGGATCACCTAGAAATCACGAAGGTGAGGGCAGACCTTAAACCCTTATTCTTCTGAAAGGGATTGAAGGAAGACATAGTCAACTATGTGGCCAGATGTCTAGAATGTCAACAAGTAAAGGCTGAACATAGACACCCAACAGGATTACTACAACCACACGCTATTCCGGAATCGAAATGGGAGATTATTTCGATGGATTTTATTGTTGGATTTCCACTGACAGCAAGGAGACATGACTTGATTTTCGTAGTAGTAGACACTCTGATGAAGAGTGCTCACTTTATTCCTATGCGTATGACGTATCAGGCACCTGACATAGCTAGTGTTTTCATCAGTGAGATTGTGAGGCTACATGGTGTTCCTAAGAGGATTATATCCGATCGAGGATCGGTCTTTACTAGACGATTTTGGACAAGTTTCCAAGAGGCCTTGGGAACCCATCTTAACTTTAGACTACGTATCACCCAGAGACTGACGGGTAGAACGAAAAAACGAGCCAGACCTTGGAGGAAATGTTGCACATGTATGTGATGGACCAACAAAATATTTGGGAAGAATTCTTACCACTGGTGGAGTTCGCTTATAACAACAGTTACCAAAGAACCATTAAGATGGTGCCTTTACAGTTTCTTTACAGGTGACCGTGTCAGATGCCTTTGAGTTGGGATCAGCTTCAGGATAGGGTCCTAGTGGGACCAGAAGCGATCCAATAAATGGAATTGAAAATGAAAATGTTAATACAAAGGATTAAAGAAGTGCAGGATCGGCAGAAGAGTTATTTCGATGCGCACCGTGTCGACCGTAGTTACGAGGTTGGCGATCGAGTGTTCTTATGGGTTAAACTGCATAAGATTTCAATCAAGTTTGGAAAGAGAACTAAAATCTCTCTTAGGTTCGTGGGACCTTTCGATATTGTGGAGAGAAAGGGGCACCCGGCCTATCGACTAGCCTTGCCTGATTCTTTTTGGCATATGCATGATATTTTCCATGTATCTGTTTTGAGACATTATATTAGTGATCCTACACATGCTATTGACATGAGTTCCTTGCAGGTATCGAACAAGGGTATGCTCACGGCTGAGCGAATCCGCATCTTGGATCATCGCGTTTGACAGCTACGACGTCGAATAGTAGATCAGGTTAAGGTCTAGTGGGACAACTATAGTCCGCACTCGGCGACCTGGGAGGACACATATGATATGCACCAGAAGTTTCCATTTTTGTTTGATAGATAGAGTTATGATACTGTGATACACATTATTTCATCACTTGTACTTTGAAACTTCAGGATGAAGTATAGACCAAGAGGGGCATGTATGTAACATCCCGCTCTGGCACACTGAGCGAACTTATTCTTTGAGGACACTTGCTCGCAAGTGATCCGGATTATTATGCTATTAAAACATTTTATTTTGATTATGAGGCGTTATGGGTTGATGGCATGTTGTTTTGTTGCATTGACATGGACAGGTGCTATTAACTCGGTTTTACTGAGTGTGCAGGATTTTGGACCTCGAGGATGCAGAGGCATCGATGGAACCCCTTAGACTCTGGATCGAGTCGGGGAGTGTACCATTAGGGTTTGATTGTTTTATTGTGATATTTGTGCACCTGATTACACGATATGATATGGATATATTATGACATGATTCGTTGATGATGCAGGCTGATGATAGCTTGTTGATAAGACTCACATGTGGAGTAAAGGGGTCACGCACAACTACCA
>ML796853.1:308221-321106 GCA_009831015.1 Picea engelmannii
GATTCTTGATCATGGCCTTTTTCAATTGACGGTAGTCAATGCATAGCCTCCATGACCCATCCTTCTTTCTTATGAAAATAATAGGCACACCCCACGATGACACACTTGGACGTATCAGTCCCAGGTCCAACAATTCCTTTATTTTCATTCTCAACTCCTTTAACTCCAAGGTCGACATCAGATAAGGCGTTCTCGCTATCGGTTCAATCCCTGGTTTTAGGTCTATGGTAAACTCCAATTCCCTCTCCGGCGACATCCCAGGCAACTCCTCCGAAAATATGTCTGCAAACTCTCTCACCACCAGAAGGTGTTCTATACCTTCCGCTACTCCCTTCTAGTTTAATGCAAGGATTGCATAAAGCTTGCACCCCTTGCACATGCTCTTCCGAAGTTGAAAGGAAGTGATTAACCTCAGGGAAACTCCATGGTTCCATCCTACAATCACACGTATTTGTCCCTCATCATCAACCAAGCTCAATCATTTCATCTTGCACTTGATTATTTCCTCATGCGATTCCAACCAGTTCATACCAATTATGACATCATAAGATCCTAAGATCATGATGTACAGGTTGGCCTCGGTGACAAACTCTCCCAGGTTAAGGATACAACCCATAACCTTTCTTCCAACCTTTGGTTTGGCTCCCAAGGCCATGTCTACGAAGATAAAATCATCCTGTTCGACTCCCTTTACCTTAATCCTTTTTAGTGCTACACCAGAAATGAAACTTTCCACAGCACCGAGATTTATCAAAATACTAAGGGTCTGGTCAGTGATGGTACTTGTCATCTCGAGAACAGTCGAATGATGCTCTGCCTAGTGGTTATTCACCGCTACATGAATCCGATAGGCCTTGCCCATATCTCCCATGGTAGTGGGTCTATCTAATCCGGACGCTCTAGTCCTCTCCATGGGGCAGTCGCGCTGGTAGTGTGGTTCCCCATATGTCCAACACCCCTTCTTCAACCTAGTAGTCCTGGTACCCGAAGTAAAATATGATGGCCCACTGACCTGGAATCCTGGTCTGTTCTGCTGAACATGCCTAAACTGCTGCTACTGCGGTCAACACTGCTGTTGATGTTGTGGTCCCCAATAAGGTTTCCCCTGCTGAGGCATCGGTTGCCAAGGTGTAGTGAAAGTGGATCCCCTCTGGAAGCCATGAGACCTTGGCGTATGTTTGGCTGGTGTCTGATGTTGCTATGCACCAGATGACACCTGCCCTGCTGGTCTTTCTAGAGTCCTAGTCTGACCCCCGCTGATAAGATCCTCCTCTGCTATGAGGAACTTTTGGACGACATAATGCAAGGTTTGAGGCATCAAAATCCTAACCTTGGCATGTATGTTCATGTTAAGGCCGAACACGAACCTGTTGACCTTAAGTTTATCAGTGTTAAGATGCAGAGCATACCAGAGCAACTCCATAAAACGAGCCTCATACTCAGCCATCGTATGACTTCCCTGTTGTAAGGTGTTGAACTCGTTGAGCTGATGCTCAATGAATTCCTATGATAGGTGTCTCTCTCAGAACCGTTCCTCGAATAGTTCCGATGACACGTCTTCGATGAGCATGTTTAGCTGTGGTAGGAGCGTCTTCTATCATAGAAGAGTGATTCCTTTTAGTTGGAATACCTCCATGCAGACCTTCATGTTGGAGGTATAATCACGAAGTGTAAAGCACATCGCCATATTCTCCAACCATGCCTCAGCGGCTGCGCCATTCGAGGCACCAAGGAACTCGGGAAATTTGACCTTCTCGAGTTCCTGGTGAATTCTACCAGTACTAACCGGAGCACGTGGTGAAACCTTAGGGGGTGTCGGTGCTTTGGCCTCATCTCTATCCAAATGACTGATCAGTGCCTCAGACATGCATAGAAAATATGTCATCATTCTGACAACATCACCAATTGCTATCTGCTCCTGCCCGACAACATGTTCGTCTCCCTGGGGGTTAGATCCCTTAGGCATGGATGCTACTGGAGGTGTCGTGCCTCCTCCCCTAGCACCCCATCGTCTTCCTCCACGGTGTCCTCTGACCATGATTACTTTCACACATGCAAGTCAACTCAATTAGCAACATTATAATCAAATCATATCAACGAAATCCATAACAATCCCTAGTCGCGGGTTGAACCCGCTCTGATACCATATGTAATGACCCCATCGTTAAAGTAGTTTTTTTTTTTCATTTTTTTTTCAGGAGTTAAGAGAAAATAAGGAGATGACAAAAAAAATTTAATCAAACCACTGACGACAAACACTATCACTCAATCCAGTAAACAAGTTACTATGACACCACACACCGGCTCAAGACAACTGGCAAACATGCGCAAAATAACAATGAGGACGACTACCCTTCTGATGCAAACACGACCATGCCTACAAGCTAAGGGATAACGCCCCCATCTTGACATCACGACCTAGATGAAAAAATACTAGAACCTTAAGGTGCGCAGACCTAACTCTTGAAGGCGTTCGACCCTTGTGCCAAGAGAAACTTGCACGCTCGTCAGCACTCACACAAAAGAACCTATTACGGTCAAGATCTCGTTTGTTGTTATCCCCCAGGGTGTGCCATGATCCCCTCATCAGGAATCATGTCGTTCCTTGGGTGATAGATGCATCAATAACCTTGGCGCAAAATAAAAGGGACCAAGACTCAAGAAAACTTCGATGAGCTAGGAACCAAATACTGACTAGGAGATTATACCTACCCCACACAAAGGTTGATGAGACACAAGAGAACGAAGACAAGGGGTGATTCCATCCCACACAACATCATCCTCGCCCCCACCAATCACCCAGTCTAACTGGTCTATGATTACATTCAATTTTAACAAGGGTTCCATTCTAACGGGGCATGCCAAGTTACAATTAGACAATAATGCGTCTGCTAAATAAATGTTAATACAATTAATTTTTCAAATCTAAGTGGTCAATACTAAATCCATAATTATGAATGCCCTCTATCCTTAATTAAAATTCAATCCAACAAGTCAAAAATTTGCAATCCATTCCTTACTTACCAATCAAATTTTAATCTTTAACACAACCTAATTGGTCAAGTCTATGTTAATCCAAATTCTCCACCCAACTAGACATTAACTTAATAACAACATTTACAATCTTAAAGTAGAATTTTGTCATTATAACACTTATGAACAATTAAATCTCATCATGTAGTCTAGTTATATTGACCGAACTAACAATACTATCTGTCTAATAATATTAGAAGGAAACTACTAACTATTAGCAGGGCTGGAGCAATTTATCGAGGAAATTAACATAGCGCTTACTTAACAAATAATATAGAAATAACAAGGCAATTACATGACCGTTAACATGACAATTAAAAGTGCACTAACAAGGTAGTTTACATGACTGTTGTCATAACAAGTAATACAACGATAGAAAGGCATTTAAGGTGTTAGTTAACATTTAACTCGTTGTGTCATTTAATCCAAAGAATGAATCTGCTGGCCATTTACATTGCTGTAGCAATTGTTCTGGCGATTAATATGACCATTACATAACAATGAATCTAGCAATAACAAGGCATTTAACTCACTGTTATCCATTTTATTTGTTGGCAAAAATCAAGGAAATTAATGCGACCATTACATAGCAATGAATCTATCAATAGTAAGGAATTTAAGTAACTGTTATCTATTTAATTCGCTGGGGAAAAATTAGCAAAAACGCAGTGCCCACATGGTGGCCAATCATGCCTAGTCGACAACAACTCAATAATTAAAGGTAAACGTATCCAATCAAAATCAATGCAGTCCATCACTCAAGGGAAAAAACAGTCACAATTTGAAGGCGAAATCATGGTCATTACTGCAAGTCAGTTATGAATTGAATAGAAAAAAAAAGGGTGGGCAAATTCAACATGCACACAGTCAATTTTTATTTACCAAAACCGTGGTAATTCCGACAAGTGAATTTAAGATTTAAAAGGCTAAATTCATGGGTTATTTCTACAACAACTCAGTCCATTGTTTGAAATAAAAAACATGGGCATTTAAAATGACAATCTTAGTTTCATTTGAAAGAAAAAACGTGGGCATTTAAAACAACAAACTCAGTCTCATTTGAAAGAAAAAACGTGGGCATTTAAAACAACAAACCTAGTCTCATTTGAAAACAAAAACATGGGCATTTAAAACAATACACTCAATCTCATCTGAAAGAAAAAATGTGGGCAATTAAAACAACAATCTCAGTCTCATTTGAAGGCAAAACGTGGGCATTTAAAACAGTAAACTCAATCTCATCTGAAAAGAAAAACATGGGCAATTAAAACAACAATATCGGTCTCATTTGAAGGCAAAACGTTTTTTTCTTTCTAGGATACCAATACCAAATGCATACATGAATAAATTTGTTTTTCCATTGCCCAAATACCAATACAAAATGCATACATGAATCAATTCGTTTTTCCATTGCCAAAATACAAATACAAAATGCAAACCTGAATCAATTCATTTTTTTTCCATTGCCAGAATACCAATACAAAATGCAGACATGAGTCAATTCATTTTTCCATTGCCAGAATACAAATACAAAATGCAGACATGAATCAATTCATTTTTCCATTGCCAAAATACCAATACAAATTGAAGACAATAGTAAGAGAACCAAAAGGATCCAATCATCTAAGGACAACAACGGAGTTAGACGAATGATAGGTTTGTCCTTTTCTCATCATCTTCGCATAGAAAGGCAGGGCATTGAGATCCATAGGTCTATTAACATAGAAGCGATGATCGCAGATCAGACTCCTAGCTGACTGTCCAGGTGAGGATTGATGAGCTAGGGATGATAGGAAAAACCACCTCAATGGTCACAATCAAACACCACAAGGAGGTCAAGACATGTGGGGAAACGAAGGCCATGGGAGTGAATCAATCATCGAGCTAGGCTATGAAAGAAATTCAGTCAGCAATCTAGAAAATCAGTTTACTTACTCCATTAAACATTCAGATCCAAACATTAATCCTACAACAATCTACCATACAAAAATGAAGAGAGTGTACTGTTGCCTGATCACCCGCTCTGAATGACGTCCCGCACACTCCTTTCAACTCCCGCTTGCCGATCAAAGAGACTTCACTGGTACTTCCCAGCGAATTCTAGGGGTACTCTTCTTCCCCCTTAGCCCCGCGAACCACAAAAGGGCCAAACACACTATCTAGACATTCAACTAGCTCCCAGCTCGCCTTGCAAGGTCGAGTTACCACTCCTCACCGAGCTGGGTATCCCAACTCCCACAAGCTAAGTCAATCAAGTAGATATTTCTGCAGTGTAACATTATGCAAACAAAAGGGATCATTCATCCTTCTCCTCCCTTCATTATATAGAGTTTCGAAGTCCCTTACTTTCCTAAAATCTCATTTAATTAATTTTTTTCAAAATTAAATCCTAAAAATTCCTCCCCGTACAAGTGTCACCCATCCCCTTCATTCCTCCACAAATTAATTTCTTTAATTAATTAATTTCCCTTATTTCCCTCACCCACCTAGAGTCACTCCTAGAATCGCTCCTAGGTGTCCCCAAATTCTCTTACAAGTTTTAATGACTTTCCCAATTATCAATTTGCTAGTTCAGTTTTAAATTAGAAAGTTCTTAATGGTAGATACCTTACTAAATTTGACTTTCTGCTTTTTCCCTTGGGTTTCCCTTTTATTCTTATGTTTCCCTCTTTTTCTAGTTTCCTAAATATTTTAGATTTCCCTCTTTCCTCTTTTCATTTAGGACTCAAATTGGTAGGTGTAGAAATTGACCCCCTTTTTCCTTTTTCCCCTTTTAGTTAATAATTTTAAATTATCATAAATAATAAAACAATAATTTTTTTTTTTAATTTTTTTTAATTTTACCCTAATAGATTTTTATGAATCATTTAAATTGCTTACCCCCTTATTATTACAAGATTTAACAAAGAGTATAATTATTATTTATGTTGTTTTTATTTTATTTTATTTTAATATAAATAGATAATATTTTACCACTAGCATAATTTAGACTTAGACCTTAAATTTTCGTACTGTGCGACATTTTATTAGGGAATTTGTTTTTAAAATTTTTTAACACGTTATTCGTCCTAAGGCCATCTAGGTTCATTCATTTATCATCAACAACACGATGTGCCCTTCAGGATGCACTAGGTGCTCCAAGGGTGCCACTCACATTAATTTGTTTCCCTTGCACGACGTGTCGTTTAGGACGCACTACATGCTCCAAGGGTGCCACTCACCTCTTTCCATTTTTCTTGCACAACGTGCCCTTTAGGATGCACCACGTGCTCCAAGGGTGCCACTCGCCTCTTGACTGACTTGGTAGACATAAAAAACCCCTAGAGTCAATACTCCGCAAGGTGAACTTGTGGGAGACTAAGGGCCTCTAAGGAATACGGCCCCCACCTTATTGTGTGCCCCTTAGAATCATCGTGAGAAACTGTCAGAGTCCACCCTCACGACATCGTGGGTCCTCTCGAACTAGGTAAACGTTAACCTACAGTTCAAGCCAGGGAGGGAGTGCTAGTAGGTTGTGGCAGGGCTATTGTCCACACCTCTCCCTCAACATCTCTGGTAGTCGTTGTTGGAGAAATTTATATTTTCGACACACTAGTTTAGTGGGAGTAACACTAGTTCATTGATTGGAAGCCCAAGACAGAATTCCAACTTAGAAGGAAAGGATTGTATAATTTGATTATGGTGAAAGAAACATAACCTACATCAGTGATTGAGAATATGAGATGGGAAAACTGTAAGGATGAGGCCACAAGACTACTTCTTGAGTTAATCTCCACTAATTTATGGTTTCATGTTGCCACATGCAAGACTCCAAACAAGATCTGGACCACCTTGGAAGGACTCTTTGGAAAGAAGGATGAGATGTGAGGTCATATGCTTGAGGTAGAGTTGAATACCTTAGATCCTAAATTTTTTGATAATATACAACATTTTTTGAGTAGTGAGTTGGTGACAATCCCAATGTTGCATGGTGACAAAACTAATGCAACATCTAAACTCAACTCAACTAGTCAAACTGAAGTGTCAACTGAAAGAGAATATTTTTCAGGTGGAATATTCTCCCCTAAAATATAGGAGACAAGATAATGACTAATTATGACTAATAAACAATGAATAACCTTAGGAAAAATAAATCCTAGGTGTGTGTGAAGTAACTCCAACACCCCCCCTGAACATCACTATAGTGAAAATAAAGAATGGGTCTTAGCTACGAGGCCATGTTAGGTACCCAAATACAAAATATACACTGAACTAAACGAGGAAAGAGGGAAAACCTCATGGGAACAAACCCCCCCCTCAAATTACAATGTATAAAATAAAAAATGATAAGGAACAAAAGGCAATTGCTAAGCAACCATGTCCTTCACTCCAAGAAGACCTCGCAACTGTGCAAGTTTGTGCTCTTTGAAGATTTTTTTGAATATGTATATGTCTGCATGGATCTGATGAAATATATGCATCATTGATATTTCCACACATATCCACTTTATCTTCTTGTAATGAATAATATCCAAATAAATTTTGGATGAAATTTTGAAAACCATGCGGCGGTTTCCAGAAAAATGCTGAAATTTTGTTGATTTTAAAATGATCATAACTTCACTTTCCAGACTCCATTTCAGACGATTGTTTTTTTGATATTGGATATTTTCCCGAGAGAAATTCAAATATCCAATTTTGTTTTGCAAATTTTTCTCAGAAAATATCAGAATGGCATCTGATGTGAGTGGATCCCTTTTTGACTTCTAAGATGAATGCATGGTGCATGCAAAAGTGTTTGTATGTGACTCCTGAGATGCATGTCATATATCTTCCACATGAATTTCAGAAAAAAAATCTGAAATGGAGTAGACATCATCTTCAATTAATGGAATACAAATTTCTGCAAAAATGTTTATAGAAGACTCTTAATAATAAGAGGCTTGATCTTCTAATGGCTTCTCTTTTGGCTCTATCTGTTCGACCTCCTCCATGAAATCTTCACAATATTATTTATTCCCAAATAGAACCTCCAATCTGGTCCATAATTCATTTGGAGTTAATCCTTGTGATTCTTCATATACTTGATGGAAAAGTTCGAGAGAAACAGACATGTCGATACTTCCTATGGCCATATCTTATCTATTGAGAAAGTCATTTTTCTTATCGACAGAGTCAGGCTCTACTTCCATTGCCATAGTTATTTGGTATAATCCTCTACATCTAAGATGAAGCATAATTTTTGGCTTTCATTCCAAATAGTTGTGAGGTGTGAGAAGTATTTCCGATGAATAATCCATCTTTTTGTTGTCTTCAATCTTTTGTACCTACAAAAAATGATTTGGTGTAGCTTTTTCTTAGAAGTCCATCAACTCTGATACCATGTAAATGTGTTGAACCTGCACATAATAGATCTAGCTAGAAAATACTAACCACATTTGTAGAGAGAAATTAAGAGAGAAGAAGCAAGATAAAAATAATGGAAGAATTCTCATTAACCGTATTCCACACTGAAAGGGTGAATACTTTACAATAGATATAGGATACATGAGTAACTAATGAGCCATAGTGGTGGTCTATATCTATCTGGACACACACCAAGAGTTACAATAGTAAACTGCCACCTAGTCTAGTCTCTCAGGCAGTTACGGGAGTGAAATGCCACCTAGCTGAGTTAACTAATCAACTAGTCTGTAGTTAATTGACTGAACAAAGAGTAGTGAGTTGGTGATGATCCCAATGTTGCATGGTGACAAAATCAGAACCTACATCAACGATTGAGAAGATGAGATGGGCGAACCTTAAGGATGAGGCCACATGACTACTTCTTGAGTTAATCTCCACTGATTTGTGGTTTCATGTTGCCGCATGCAAGACTCCAAACGAGATCTGGACCACCTTGGAATAACTCTTTGGAAAGAAGGATGAGATGCGAGGTCATATGCTTGAGGTAGAGTTGAATACCTTAGACCCTAAAAGTTTTGATAATATACAAGATGTTTTTACTAAATTTAAATGTTTGCTATTAATCTTTGGTGAATGTGGTATTAATAAGTATACACAAGAGAAACAACTTATTCTAAAAATCTTGGCCAAGCTAGGACCAAAATACACTATATATATCTCTAATTTCCATTTTGGCAGATGTCTTTTTGGAACAAATTGGAAAATGCCTACGTTGGCTCAGTTCATTGAGTCTCTTACACAAGAGCAGACAAAACTCATACATACGGGCCTCATGAAAGATCCCAAAGAACATGCACTCACCATGCAGGATGGAAAATGGTCATTCAAACATAATAGGACAGAGGCATATTCCAAATCCTTTGATGATTCTTCAACTTCCAAAGACTCTTCAGATTCCAAGAAGAAGAATAAGGGAAATAAGTGCACTTACTGCAATAAACTGAATCATGAAGAATCCGCATGCATGAAGAAACAAATCGATCTTATGACACATGCACTTCAGCAGAACAACCTTGGAAATTTCATTCCAGAGGGAGTCAAGAAGCAGAAGGAATAAGAACCTGCTCCTAAGAAAGGTAATCATCATGCTCTTGTTGCAATTAATTCCTCATTTGATTCATGGATTATAGATTTTGGTGCAACCCATCATATGACAACGAAAGAGGAAGTTTTCTCTTCCTTGAGTCCATGCTCAAGACCCCCTATTCTCATGGGGGATGATACTCTAGTAGCAGTAGTAGGAGAAGGGAGAGTGGAAATCCACAATGGATGTTTTGAGAATGTTTTACATGTTCCAAATCTTTCTATGAATCTTCTTTCAGTTTATCAGATCACTCAAAAATGAAAAAAGGTTGAATTTACATCAGATTTAGTTTTAGTAATTGACATGCATGACAATTCCATTATTGCAATTGGTGAGGTGGATCACAAGTCAAGGTTGTATAAATTCACTAAGTTTTTTGATGTTCACTCCTCTATTCTACTTACACGTAAAGAGAGTACTTTGCATGCACCTCCACTGAAACATGCATATACTCTTGTTCTTCCATCAGTTTCAGACATCAGAGATGATTTCATACACTCTGATTATGTACATGGAAATAAGCAGGTAGTACATCCAGATAAGAAGCCAATGCCAAAACTTCAACAAATGCCCAAGAAGTCACATACCACACTTCAGGCAACAGGAAACCTTGAAGGGAATCCATTGGATCCGAGGAGGACTCGATCTCAACACGAGGATCCTTCTCATGTACTTTCAACTTTAGAAACTATGATGCCCATGCATTGCTATATGGTTCAATATACTAATACACGTAACTACAATAGGGTTGTGGGAAATCCATTATGGCAAGAAGCCATGCAGAAGGAGTATGACTCACTCCTACAGAACCAGAATTGGAATTTGGTTCCACGTCCACCAGAAAAGAATATTTTCAGGTGGAGATGGGTCCACAGGATCAAGAAGTACAAGGCTAGACATGTTTCCAAAGGACTTCATCAGATCCATAAATATTTCTACATCTTCACGAAGACTTTCAGTGAGCATAAGTTTCAGACTTTCCATGATCGTCTTGCAGTGAATAACACAGTTGCCTAGAAGCTGCCATTTTCTTCTTTTGATACATTATCTTTTGAGGGGGGGTTTGTTCCCACATGGTTTTCCCTCTTTCCTCAATTTTATTTAGTGTTCATTAGTTGCATTGTACATGAGTACCTAAAATGGCCTAGTAGCCAGGACTCATTTTTACTCCATAGTGATGTTCAAGGGGGGTGTTGGAGAAATTTCTATTTTCAACATACTAGTTCAATGGGAGTAACACTAGTTCATTGTGAGTCAACTGACTAGTTTTATTTTTAGACTTTCTATTTTTACCATCACTATTATGCATGCATGCATTCCTAAGGAAAGCTAACTGCTTGATTTCTTTTCTTAATTATGGAATGCTTTGCCCTATATATGAGTGTATTCCACTCATTCATTGTATCATATTGATTATGATCTATGTATCAATCATCAACTCAATGGAGTAGTGTGAATATATTTTCTCATTCTTCCATATTGAAGCTCTCTTCCTTTTCTTGATAAACTTTGTTTGTGCATGCTTTAGCTAGATCTCCTGTGCAGGTTTTCATGAAACACTGATAGTCATGCGTGAGCCCTTTACTCCACATGTGAGTTTGGTTGGCAAGCTATAGTTAGCCTGCATCATCAACGAATCATGTCACAATATATCCATATCATATCATCTAATCAGATGCACTAATATCACAATAAAACAATAAAACCCCAATGAAACACTCCCCGACTCGATCCAGAGTCCAAAGGGTTCCATCGATGCCTCTGGATCCTTGAGGTCCAAAATCCTGCACACTTAGTAAAACCGAGTCAATAGAACCTGTCTATGTCAATGCAGTAAAACAACATGTCACCAACCCATAACACCTCATAATCAAAATCAAATGTTTTAATAGCATAATAATGCGGATCACTTGCGACAAAGTGTCAAAGAATAAGTTCTCTCAATGCACCAGAGTGGGATGTTTCACCCAACTACTCTTGTGCCAGTGCATGGAGTCATAGTCATTTGTTTCCTATTCGATGGGTGTGGTGCTCGCCGCCAAGTACATTATCTAGCTGTAATCGTTGTTGTCTTCGGTTAAAAAAAATAAAAATTTCACAGTTTCTGCTTTGCTTGTAGTTGTGACGACCGGATGTTACAATTTTGAATTGATTTCCCTTGGCGAACCCAACTTCTGATTTCAATGACTTCTACGTGTGGGTTTTATTGATTATTATGAAAAGATTGTGGTTTTATATTCTATCACTTATCCCTTTAGTCATCATTCTGTGCCTGAGTAGTTGGCCATGAGCTGAATTGACGATCATCACTTAGGTGTTTAAAGACCTATAGATTCAAATGCCTTTCTTTTCTGTGCATGGATGATGAGTGAAGGGTAAGAAGTGTCCATGCTGTCTATGGAACCCTTACTAATCTTTGAGTTTATTGATTCATGGATGAATGTCTAGTATTTGCGCCTTCTTATGAGTGAATAACTCTATGGCTTGATTGATTAAAACTTCGATTTATCTCTGCATTTTTAATTGCTTGAAATTGGGTACATCTTTGCATTTTTATTGATAGACTGTGCACTGTGAATGATACACCACTAAGTTGAATGACAGTCCCTTGACAAACCAAACTTCTGATTTCAATGACTTCTTTGTGTGGGTTTGATTGATTATTATGAAAATATTTTGTTTTTATCTATTGTCATCAGTCTGTGCCTGAGGAGTTGGTCATGAACCAAATTGACGATCGTCACTTTGGTGTTTAAAGACCTATAGATTCAAATGCCCTGCTTTTCTATGCATGGATTATGAGTGAAGGATAAGAATTTGCTCTACTATCTATCCCTTATTTATCTTTGAGTTGATTGATTCATGGTTGAATTTTTAGTCTTTGCGCCTACTTGTGTAGATTTGTTTTTTCCTTGAAATTCATCCGATCAATATTTAATTTAATATGCTTGGCTTTTTAGTCAGTAACTGAATGAATTTCACATTTTTCAGCCTCTTGATATGGATTCTCTACCAAATTCAACACTCACTTTTGATATGTCTTCTCTTCCAAACCATAGATTCTTATCATTGTAAAATCCTAAAAAAGGAACCAGTCTCCCACTTTGGTGGTCTTTTCCAATTGTAGTGACCCTTTGACTAAAGGAATAATTATAACGAATAATTCATTTTGGATAATAAAGTCTAATATATAAATAAAAGAGTTTTAGATGGGAATTAATTATCATACTCATTTATTATAACTTCATATAATATTTATAGATGGGAACTAATTATTATCTTATTGATGATATTTATATTCATATAATATAACTTCAAATTGA
>ML796854.1:16428-31135 GCA_009831015.1 Picea engelmannii
GTGGTCAGTCTGCACTGGCGGTGTTTATATTTTATTAATTGATCTGCATACATACAAGTATATCAACGGGCTCCTGGCCTTCCAACACTTAGGATCCCTATCCTAACAAATCACATAATCCTATAGCTTATACAAAACTTGGATCACCAGCCTATGGAACATTTTTACAATACTTTTGCATATAACATGTTCTGTAACGGGGCTCGGCCTTGGGGACACTACACGATCTGTGCTGAATTTCATAAAAGGTTTAAACCTATGAAGCATGTTGGGTGTAATGCACGGTGTAGACAAAATGGAATTATTCAACTGAGTGTAGT
Organism: Picea engelmannii; assembly: GCA_009831015.1. NCBI lineage: Eukaryota > Viridiplantae > Streptophyta > Pinopsida > Pinales > Pinaceae > Picea > Picea engelmannii. The sequence goes on from ML796854.1 coordinate 16,749, forward strand.
AAGAATGGAAGATAGCATTGGACTGCCACTATTTTTTCATGTTGCTAGAGTACCACAACGTATAGAACTTCGCGGCCAATGGTTCGAAGGGTTTGATCTCAAGAAACGTGGCTCCCTCAGGCAGTTCCCACACAATGAAAGCGATGAGTATGACCAACCAGCTAAAGTGGAACTCATACCCTTGGTACTGTGCGTGTTTACAGTCAAGCTTTAACTAATTTATAAGGTATTTTTCCCAGTTCATTTGTAGTCCCTCTGAGCACTTCCCTGCGAGGTCAACTACAAATCCGGTCACCTGTGTAGGTCTTTTTTTTCAGACTAACTTTCCTGCAATCAACTGGAAACAAAAGTGCATTGTTGCATTCTCAATGGAGGCTACCTTGTAACCTCACATGCCTTTCTTCAGATCACCATATGTTTCTTTTATTCATTGAGCGAGGGCATGATCTGCAGTCTTTCCAGGGTAAAATTCCCGCGGGTCAGGGCCCTGCATACTTAGCCCAATGATCTGATTGATCAGAATCGGATCCACAATGATACGGAGGTCCAACCATAGGTATCCTCCATGGTAGTAGGAAAAAAACAGTCTAATGCAAGAATTGACTTCTTGATGCCTCCCGAAATGTGGAATCTTCATTACGTTGAGAAGGGTTGACTGCGCAAGTTTATGGGTCCATTGCTCCAGTACAATATTGGGGTTCTTTCCTTTTGTAATAGTCAAATAATTGTGCGGGGCTAGCATATTATAAACCTTGCAATATCCAAGGTTAAAATCGCTAAATTTCAATGCGATGAGATTCTCCTGGTTAGCATGAACCGCGCGCACCCCTTTCGGGAGGTATGTCGTGACTACAACATAGTCGAAGTCTCTAGGTATAGTGTCTCGATTCACTGGTCCGCTTAATGGTGAGATATATTTAGGAAAGATTCCTGGGATCATCTTCACAGTGGCGAAGTCATTTTCGAGCTTAGATTGTCTTTCCAAAGGCGGTCAGGATGGTCCTGCTCGAGAAGTGGAGGGGGAAGTTGGCAGTTTGCTCGAGGACAATGCCCCTATGCCTATAGACATTTTGTGTTCTAACATGACTCTCTCAGTTATTAAATCAATTAGAACTTCTTCAATAATTTTCTTAGCAATGCTGAGCTCGTCCGGCATACAAACTTGGGTCAGCTTGCTTGGGTGCAATAGGAATTCAGAGACTACAATGAATAGTAAGGCAATGATCTCAAGGTAAGTAAAGATTCAGGGTTCACACTCAGATTCTCAGTTAGAAAAAAGTATTCTCAATGCGTGGTGTGATGGGTTAATTAGGAAATCTTAACAATGGTCTGCTTGCAACGGACATGGGGCCTTCATTAACTCTGTTCTATCCATTTTGGTGCTATCCAATGGTCTATTGGTAATCCATAACTTCTTTTGGATCTGTTTGGAGTGACAGTCAAAGTACTCTATGTCATTGTTCTGATATCTCGACGAAGCTCCAATTCTGCAATTCTTCTTGCTGCGAAGTGTCCTGTAGAACCTCTTGTAACTTTAGAGTATTAACCCTTTTCTTTCTTAAATTCCTAGCCTTCTTCCCAATGAACTTCATCTCAGTAGTGATTTTACCATTATGATGTTTATCTTCTATGGTGTTAGTTACTTCCCATTGTTGAAAGTCTTCCCTAGGGTTCCTTGATAATACTTCTTCTATATCAAAAATAGGTAACTCGATCTTCTGCGAATCCTCAAGTGTTCTCTTAGCTTTGACATCGAAGTTGCTAATATTGAATATCTGTGATATACTCTTCTATTCTTCAATCAAGTGCGTGATCCTTCTGTTCATAAAGTCTTTTAACTCTTGCTTCTTCTGTTCCAAAACTTTTTCTTCTTCTTTTCGTCTGGCTTGTTCTCTATCAATCCAAGGTTTCCCTATGAGCATGGTAAACGGGGTGCTGTCTTCAAAAAATTTAATGATCTCAAAGTATTCCTTTGTCGAAGTTCCATTGACATTCATAGGTATCCAGGCGAGCCTTCCACATAGGTTTACTAGCTTTCCTTTGAAGAAACTTGTTCCTCCTAGGGAAGGGATCCTGTCAGGATTTCCTATAGCTTCCCAAGTTCTTTTTGGAATAATGTTCACTTGTGTTTCTTCATTAAGAGTACAGTCAATGTCAAAGTCCCCTATTCTTGCTTCAATTTTCTCCTTTTCTTTGAAGATCTATGATAGCCTAACATGTCGGTGGTCATTCAAGGTATCTTTCATCTGTAGTAATATTTTTTCTGATTCTTTCTGGGTTTCTGCTATAATCTTGGTCTCTTGATCTCCTTCAGGGTTTGCTTGCTCCATATTCATCTTCTCAAGCTCTACAATCATTCTAGGGCAATCCAATACTTCATGGTCCATAGCCTTACAACAAAGGAAACTAGGTCTTCTCCTAGGGCATTCCTTAGCAAGATGTCCCGATATTCTACAACTATAACATAGGGTTAATCCTCTTTTTCGTTTAGATGTTCCCCAACTCCTTCTATACTAAGCACCAGGATCATGGTGACTAGCCTGCAAAAAACTCTTTCTAGGATCCTGCATCTACTTGTTAGTCCAAACATTATTTCGATGTGTAGGTATAACATATCTATCACTATACTTATCAGATCTATTCATATCAAACTTTCTTTCATCTATTAATTCCCTAGTTTTGAAGTTAGGATAGAATCTATCAAACATACCTAAATCCATGCTTTAGAAACAAAAATTTCCACTTATCTTACTTCTATAGAGCACAAAGCTTCCATATCTAAGAATTTTAACTATTTTTACCTTTATCAAAGCACAGAGCTTACAGATCTTACCTTTTTCTTACATATCTAACCTTTTTCTTCGCAGATCTGACTTCTTTTCTTCATATCTGACCTCTTTTCTTCAGATCTGACCTCTCTTTCTTCATATCTGGCCTCTCTTCTTCAGATATGACCTCTCTTTCTTGGCACAAAGCTTCACAGGTCAAACAGAACACTGCGCACTAGGGAAAAATATCTATGCACAGAGATTATTTTGCACAAAGCTTCTTTTTCTTTAGTTCCCAACAATCACAGTTTCAAGTCTTGGCAACAAAACCATTTGTTGGCACAGGGGAAGACTCAGGGTTCAACTCTCAAGATCGCACCAACAAAGCCCTAACTACCGGCCCTTTCAGCAACACCTGCGAAGTAGATGAAGTCTCACCCAAGGTAGAGGCAGGGGTGGTTGTAGAACTCAGATGTATGAAACCTTATCTGGGACAAAGATCTGTGATTATATTTCTTACAATGCACTTAGCATCGGTTATTCCTTAACATACATTCATTAATACACTTCGCCGAAAGCACAGAGCATCGCAGTGAATACTTATACTAAGGATGATTCAGTACTTAGCCACATAAATATAGGTTAGATTCAACAGATCAAGCACTAATAATCTTATATATCAGATCTAACATTCATTCATATATCATCAACACAAAGCATAACTAGATCTACTTAATAACATCAAGCACTTAGCCAAGAAAGAGATAAACACATTAGAGTGAAGAACAAAGCACTATACACACAATTACCATGGTTCACCCCCACCCTGGGGCTACGTCCACAAAGTCTTCTTTATATTATCTTGGTCAAGCAGTTACAGTACAGAGCTTCAATGACCCTTACTTTGCACAGGACAGAAGATCCGCGTAGCTCACTAGATCCTTCTTCCTTGCTCTTTATCACAAGACTACACCAAACTGCACTTAGCTTTCCAATATCATGCACAGATCACTCTAAGATACCTCTAATCACAGAGATACAGTTACTAGCACTAAGCTTCCAGTTATACATCACATAGATGTACTACATTACTATTACTACTACATTACTACATCTCCCCTATTCACATTGCCTATTTATAGGTTACAAAATGGGCCTAAACATGGGTAAAACCATGGGCTGACATCCCTTTCCCGTTACATCAACCCAAAACCCTAAAATGGACCCAAAAATAGGTCTTGCTTCCTTACTTTCCACTTCGCATTGCGCTCCTTCCTTGGCAAGCTATCGCAGTCCCAAAAGTGGTCAATTATGACCAAGTATACTTCAAAAATTGGTCAAGGGCCAACAAAACCTCTTGGGGTAGATGTTTGGTTCTCAGTTGCTTTAGGATACAATGCTTTGAAGAAACCAAAGACTGCAGCTCAAAAGGAAGCAAAAAGGAACAACAAATTGGCAACAGATACCATCTTGGATGGGTTGACAGATTCAGTGAAATCTAAGGTGGAATCATGTGCATCATTAAAAGAGTTTTGGGACAAGCTACAATACCTTTATGTAAGGGAATAAGTAGAAGAAGAAGAAGTTGAAGCAAATTACAACATCTCAGATTTCAAAGAAGAAAATAGAGGCCAGTTCTTTTGCTTTAATTGTGAAGGAGTAGGTCATGTTGAATTTGAATGTCCTCATCCAAGGATTGAAAGAAATGAAATTGAAGAAGAAAATTCCAATGAAGAAGAAGAAAATCACGAAGAAAAAATTATTCAACAAGAAGATGAGAATCTTAAAAAATTGAAGCATGTTGAGATTGAAAATAACAAGCTAAAAGACACACAAAGAAAACTAAGAAGTGAATTGGGTAGGTGAAAAGACATTTGTAAGCTTGAAGAAACAATTAGAAGACTTTGAGAAACTAAGAGAAGAAACTATTTCCTTGAAAACTCTACTCAAAGAAGAAAGAAGAATAGGAGAAGTAAGGAATGTCCAAATGATGAAGAAAGAAGAAGATTGTGAGAAACTTGAACAAGAGGTTGTCTCATTGGGGAAGAGCTTAAGAAACTCTCAAGTGCCAAAAGACTTAACACATCTTGGATGTATGGGTGAAACTTCATACAAAGAAGATGAAAATACCGACAAGAAGGTTGAAGAAAGAACTACACAAACAGTTGATGAGAAGTGGACCAGAATACCAGAAAGAAGGAATGATTACAAAAGAGATGAATATCCAAGAATACCTCCTACCTTCAGGAATCAAAGAAGCTTTAATCAATATGAAGGAAACTAGAGAAGAATATATCATGAACCCAGATGGACTACATCACAAAGAAGCCCACTTACTCCAAGGTATCAAAATTGTTTTCTTGGTCATCGTTATACTTGCAAAAGTTTTGGACATAAGGCAATTAATTGTGGAATCAATGAAAGGAACACATATGCAAGAAACATGAATGGTGTAAATAGAACATATGGAAATAATCGTGGATTTGTCAATAGAAGTTATAATTCATTTTCCCCATTAATGGAAAAAAATATTGCATGCTACAAATGTGATTATCTTGGTCACAAAGCATGAGATTGCAGATATATGAATGAAGATGTCCCTATGCCAACCACAGTATGGAGAAGGAAGGAGATTCCAAACAATGAATATTGTCGAATAGAATTGACCGCTAAAGAATGTAAAGAATAAGATGAATGGTACATAGACAGTGGATGTTCTTCACACATGACCGGGGATCAAGAAAAATTCATCAGTTGGAAGAGAAAGGGTGGCAATGTTGCATTTGGATATGACTCTTCTGCCAAAATACTTGGAGAAGGTGTAGTAGATCTTGGAAGAAAAAATGTAAAAGAAAAGAATGTCCTATTGATTGAATACTTGAAGCATAATCTACTTAGTGTTAGTAAAATGTGTGATCAAGGAGACACTCTTATGTTTGACTCCTGAAAATGTAAAATCAGAGAAAATAACTCAGGAAGATTGGTTGCAAATGCAACACCAAGACCAAGTAACATATATGTCCTAAAACCACGAAAAATCTCCAAGGAAGAAAGAGATCATAAAAATGAAGTGTTATTAAGTGTTATATGTTTAGGGGGAGCAACCCCAAAGAAGAGAGTTACCTTTTTCCATTAAAGTCGGGGGGAGAAGTGCCACCCTTTGCCATTGATGTCAAAGGGAGAGAGAAATTGGGATCATGATGATAGTAGGAGCATGAGTGTTTCCATCAGTGACAAAGGGGGAGATTGTTGGAAGATTTGTTGTTGTCATTGATGTCAACCCTAGTCATGGGTTTTGGACCGCAACATTGATGAAGGTATTTGGACATGAAGAAAAATGCACATGCAGATACAACACCCATGGATGGATAGTATACATCGTGTTGTTTTCAGTGGTGTGTGGCACGTCACGTGGATCCTCATGGTTGAGGAGAAATGAATTTTTGAAGATGACAAAGTGAACTGAAGAATGAAGTACATGTAGGCCCTAAAGATAATTAAAGAAAAGAATTACAAAATAAGAAAGTGTCAGGTCGGCCCTAATGTTAAAATAAAGTGACATAAATGGTATAAATAAATATCATTATACATTCATTTGATACACAAGTCGATTTTCATAGGAAATCAGAAGTAAAGAAGGTCGGATTTCAAGGGAGGATGAAATCTTTTGGTGATGTGTTCTAAGGTATGTTATTTTCAGGTCATCTTACCATTTTTTCTATAATTTTTTTTATAGAATGATTCTGATGGTGCAATTTATATGGTATTGAGAATACATATCAAGGTACCTATGGTAAATTTTTTATCTCTTGATTCACTATAATTATGGAGATACACTCTGTGGAAGATAGGGTTTGTGACCAGTCCGGAAGATAGTCAATAAACAGGGGTTCCGGGTAAAACAATCATAACGTCTTCATCGAGAATCCAAATGACATGGGACAAATTGAATTGGAAATAGTACAGACTATAGTTTCTTGTGTGCGAGTTTTAGAATAGGATGTTAAATATTGAGCACGAAGAATTCTATACAAGTTCGGTCTCCTGAATAAACCAGAAGTGAACAAGGTCTACCATTCTCTCTATAACTTCTTTTTGGGGAGGATTCAAGGATGGGGAAGATTCAAGGAGTGAAACTTGGAGAAGTTTTAGAGAATAAATTGAATAATATTATATACAGGATCAAAGTATTCCAAGAATTGACTAATTGTAGAAATTGAAGAAGTCTCAGGAAGCATTATCAGGTTCTATGTGATGGTTGGTTGACGGTGATGATTTAATGTGAAGTTTTATTATCTCTCATATATTCTTGGGAAGAAGGAAGGGACAAGGATGGAGAGTTCAGATATCTCTTGATATTGGAGGATTGTATCTTTCTCTTGGAGGTTTATCCCTCCCTTTACATTTGGAATCTGTAGCTACCTTTGGAAGTCATTACTTCCCTTTAACAATAACTATTGATTATTTCTCATATATTGTGCATGGTGTATTGTGGTGTATTGGTGTAACTCTTATACTATTTTTCATTTCTCATTGGATATAATTGAATGGTTTTAGTATAAGTTGAAAAAGGTTTTAAATTGTACTTGACACTGATTCACCCCCTCTCAGTATCAACGGACTGGAGCAAAGAGTCATGTATCTAATTTTGATAAGTATAATCTTTATTTCAACAAAGGAATGGCAAATAGCTTCAAATACCTACACATAAGTCTTTTCTCACTCATAGTAGGACATAAAAACAAAAGAACTCCACACATATATAACTTGTAATCTAGGCAGAAACAATCAAGCTACAGGTCTTGTTTTGGTCACAACATAAATAGAAGAAAATATGAACCTAACAGGATGCACAATAAATGACTACAACGGATGTATTACTGAATTAGAGCCATTACAAGATGAATATTTAAAAGAAGGAAGAAATAATGAATGTAAACCTTGAGAAAACGATATAAGAAAAGACAAAATTACACAGTGACAAGGTATAGAATCTCTTATCTTATGTTCTATATTTTCTGAAATAAATTGGCATTACAAGCCCATCCCTCCAAAGGATCTCGGGTTGTTCCCCCCCCCCCCTTGGTATCCCCAAAAATGGTTATTTAAATTGTCAATACAATATTAACTATTAACCTGTTACATTACACAATCTTTTTGCCAAAAATAATCTAAAAGAAATCTCGATTTGTTTCGAGGAATATGGAAACAATTTGCATTCCTAGAATTCTGTAGCTGCCAGGTGCTCTACCACCTTCTTAAAAATGATGCTAAACTTCACTGTATGTCATATTTTCTTGAAGAAATATCAATCTAGTCAGTTTTTAATCCTCGAGGAATAAGTTTAACCATTATTGCAATCGTTCAAATTAATAACTTTGACAAGTGGCATATCTAGTTCATGGATGGTCTCGTTGTATCATCTGTTCATTTTCCACATGCGCTTGAATATTCAGAAGCTCAGATTCTGTTCTTTTTTCCTTGACAGAGGGAATTTTTATTTGTATTAATGCATATAAGTCATATTCTTTGATCCTCTCCACACCCAGCCTATGAACACTCAAATCATTTGTCTTGAGAGGCCTTCAACAAAAATTGCAAAAGAATTAGATCAATGAAATAAATCATCTAATCTTGGTACACTTTGATAAGGTCAGATGAGGCCATAATTACAGTTTTTCAAAGAGTGATTATCATATTCTTCAAGGACTCGACTGTCAAAGTGGTTATATTACCTAGTATTCGATGCATGGCTTCTTTGTAAAAAATTGATGATTGACACACACGGTTTAGTGCATTTACAAACCACAATCCAGTCCTTAGAGTCGAGCTTGTCCAAAATTGTAATAAGGGTTTCATTGAGATCCTGAAGAGATTTCCCTAACATTAGTTCTATCCACAAAGGGGCATACATAGACTGGTTTAAAATGAAGATCCAATTAGTCACAAAAATAAGCAACCAACGAGAGCGTTTCAACATCAAAATCCACTTCTGTGAAAAGGTTTAACCCATCGAAATTCTGACGCGTATGACTGGAATCCCGACTTTGGGCCTTCGATATTCGGGGGCATAGAGAGGTGGCTATTGAAATCCCTATGTCGACCAAATCCACGAAGTGGAAATTGATGCTTACATATAAACCCATTCCAAAGATTTTCTCGGTGTGTAACGCACACCTTTCAGGTCTCCTCGTGAGTTCCTCCTCCATGTGACTTAACGCTTGGCTCTTGGGCAACGGGTATCGACTGACTCTAGGAGCATTATGAGATGCGGATGATGATTCACATAGTGCACCCATGTATGCTATCGATCAACTCCCAATGATTTCCATTCATCCTCTATGCAACTTAACGCTCGACGCTTTTCAAGAATAGAATCCAGTTGCGTAAGATGCATGTACTCATAAAATCATCATCGTAGTACTTTTTTGAATACTGAATATCATTAATGCCTTAATCCCATTGATCACGTTCCATTCTTATCTTCAGAAATGGATGAATGGATGGAAAGAGTAGATGAAGAATTGATATATTGGATCGTGTCAAAAGAATGTAATGATGAATGAGGTCGAGTGACTATTTTATGAGAAGATAATATACTCTCCATGTTTGCTTGATTGGAACCAGACTTTGCAACCTTACTCTATTTGTATTTATCTCGAACGGTTGGTTGCCTAAATGAGAAATATGGGAGTCATCACGACGCGCTCTTTTCATCCGATGAATATGCTAATCCTTGTGAAAAAAGGCATTTGGAAGCATTCACACACCTGTGAAAATGGGCATTTGGAAGCATTCACTCTCAAAAACAAACACCTGTGTGCGTTGAGGCAGTTGATTTATGGTTTTGAAAGTTTGAATAGTAAATCTTTGGCTATCTTTTCTAATTCTAGAAATGGCACCTGTTTTACCTTGGCACTATTGATGTTCGGACAGATGGTGTGTTTCTTTGGTCCTCACATGGATTCTCTCCTTGGAGTATTATGTGAGGTGTCTTGTGACTTGGCATGTGTGTAGCTAGTTTCAAGATTGGACGTGAAGGGTAGTGGACCCAATAATTTTTTATAAAAGAGAATTGGTGCAAAGGTTTGGCTAAACGATTTTCCTCCAAACTTTAAAATAAAATAAAATATTAATTTTAAATAATATATAAAAAACAAAAATTGTAGTTTGGTTTTATCATTTGACACTTTTAGACTTATTTCGACAATCAAGGAATTGCGAACTAAGACCAATAGGATACCTTGGGAAACTTTATATCTTTGAGATTTTGTCAATTGTGGCGCAAGGCTTTGATATTTTGACGGTAAAGAAGCTCAACAAAAATGGTGATAGGTTTAGAGGTTTTACTGCAACAGAAAGGTTTGCGCTAGATGATGCAAAGATTTAACGGTTAAAAAAAAAATATTACGCCAGACAACAAGGTTCTAAAACTAGCTGGTGCAACTGACATGAATTTCGGCGAGAGACACTGAGTTTAGAAATTTTCAATATTTGTTCCAACATAGGCTCCATCTAGGGATGATTCTTTCCTAAAAAGAACCAAGAAAAATATACCACATGCCTTCATCCATTGGGTGACCTGAAATCAACCTTATCAAACTTTGAACCCTGTCATTTTACTTGCGCCTTTCCGAAACAAAAAACTCTTATGAATTCATTGGGCTATGGAGGCCTTAAAACGAAACCGTACTGGATGCCAAACTGAAAAGTGAACTTCTTAACTGGAAACATATTGAAAATCACCACTGTACTCTAATGCTCAAAGTCAAGCTTATTATATACATCACCTACTCTAACTGGTATCACTTCTTTGTTCAAGTATAGGAAAATTTCCAAATCAACCAAGCAAATATCCGACTAACCAATTTAATTATGCTTCCATCCTTGAGAAAAAAAACGACAGGATAAACTATGAATTTTGAAACATACCTTGGGAGCAGGTACTTACAGTTTTTAAAATCAGACCTTAAGAAGTTGGAAATAAAAATTTCAATGCCCCATTTTGACTCCATATAAACTGCTACTGGATCGTAGAAGGGAAGATACATACCACTTTTTCAATTAATCCATACTTCCTCTTGCTGGGCAAGCTGTGTGAAATGCCTTTGCGCACCTTGCCCACTGCTGATTTTTCCTTCTTCTAGCGCAAAAATGTCACATTGAGACTTACTAGTCTATTGCTCAACAGTTTCTAAACATGGGGGAGAGATCAACTATTCCAGTAACCCCTGCTTATATCATTCCTTTGTTGTCCAAAAATCTTCTTGATAGCAGTCATACCTAGGATGATTTCTTTTATGATGTTGTCAGTTTCTTTCCTATTGAACAAACGTTTCTTGCTTCTCATCGTCTTTGGAAACACTTTCATCATATTCATCAAACAAAGGAGGATTTTCATACATTTTCGTGCGTGATGAAGAATAAATCTTCTCTTCTTCATCTTCTAGATACTAATCATAAACAGGCTTCTCATAGCACATTCTAGAACATTGAATTTCAAAAATTTATGTTTTGTGAGGATCTAGAAAGGATGAATGAATATCAACAGACTATTTTTCATGAGAATTTACAACAGTGACCATACTTGAAATCTCAATTACATTTGTATGGCTACAATCCTCCTGAAACTCTCCATGAAATGGATTTTTGTCAACATACAATTCATCATATTTCAGGGCCTTTACTTGATCATGAAACTGATAAGGAAGGGATTTTGCCATAGCAAAATGACTATGTTCTATATCAACAAACAATGATTGTATATTGTCTTCCATAAGTTGTTGGTCTTCATGAAGATCTGGACCAATGATTTCATCATCATGTTGTATAATTAAACCATTTTCAACATCATTAATATTAAAAAACTCATTATGAACGTATTTCTCTTGAACAATAGAATTAAAAATAGAGTCATATATGAATGAGCTTGAATCTAGCTCTTCATCTGAAAAAGAGTTTTCATACTTATCGCTGCAACAAATCTAGTTGCAATCAGTTTGGAAGCCTTCTGACCTTTCAACTTCATCTTCATGGAGTTTGGTTTGATATTATTCTTGAATATGATCACAAGAGCCATCATATTCTACTTCTTTATCAATGAAATCTTCCTCATGTTGGTCATCTTCATCCACTTGAGAAATTTCTGCTATTCCTTCCTCCTCTTCAAGAGGATTTGTTTGATCTTTTTGTCTTATGAATTCTATATTGCAACAATCTTCAAAAAGGATTTCAGCTAAATAGATCCTCTTACAATGTTGATGAAAAACTGTGTAAAAATCTTTCAATGAAGGAATACTGGAATGGGGTAAAGATTTATGTCAGAGTCTAGCATCTCTTTCCAATGAAAACATAAATAGTTTCATGAGGACATCTTCATGATGTACATTTAATTCATCCATGAACTTGTGAAATTCAAACAAGTGTTGAGCAAGATTATCATCCACATATCCTCCAAATTTAGGAAGGACATCTCCCCAAATTTTAATGTCTGGAACAACGTTTGGAAAACCATAAACATTTGTAAAGTCCAAAGGAGCAAACCTCATAGCAATCTGAGTAACGAACAAATTTGACATTTTGAGACCAGTGGAGTTACCAGTGAATTATGTAGAATCTTCGAACCAAGGAGTCCCCAGGTGAATTATAACATCCAATTGAATTCCTATCCCTTGTTCACCATCAAGGAATAGATCTAAACTTTTTTCATATCCCAGGGAAGATAACTTCGTTCCTCCATTCCTGACAACGACGCAAAAATATGTTGTCATGAGAGTTGACTCTAGGCTATAATAGAGTCAAGCCTTAGAACATTTTAAATGAAATAATATTTTTTTGATTGATCAGTCATATGAGGCTTCTAGAACTAGGTTTGAAACATTCCTTTCACTCATTTATAGATTAGAAAAGAAGAGGCATGACGGCATTTTCCTAATTTAATTAAAATAAGGAAGATGGATAGAAGATAGGGGATGAAGAGGACTGAAACAAAGAGTCAGGTATCTAATTTTGATAAGTATAATCTTTATTTCAACAAAGGAATGACAAATAGCTTCAAATACCTGCACATAAGTCTTGTCTCACTCACAACAAGATAGAAAATCAAAAGAACTGCGCACATATATAGCTTGTAATCTAGGCAGAAACAATCAAGCTACAGGTCTTGTTTTTCTCACAGCATAAACAGAGGAAAAGATGAACCTAACATGCTGCCCAATAAATGACTACAATAGAGGTATTACTAAATTAGAGCCATTACAAGTTGAATATGTAAAAGAAGGAAGAAAGAATGAATGTAAACCTTGAGAAAACGATATAAGAAAAGACATAATTACATAGTGACGAGGTATATAATCTCTTAGCTTCTGTTCTATATTTGCTGAAAGAAATTGACATTACAAGACCAACCCTCCAAAGGCTCTCGGGTTGTTTCCCCTCCCTTGGTATCCCCAAAAATGGTAATTTAAATTGTCAATACAATATTAACTATTAACCCGTTACATTACACAATCTTTTTGCAAAAAATAATCTAAAAGAAATCTCAATTTGTTTTGAGGAATATGGAAACAATTTGCATTCCTGGAATTATGTAGCTGCCAGGTGCTCTGCAACCTTCTTGAAATCAATGATAAACTTCATAGTATGTCATATTTTCTTGAATAAATATCAATCTAGTCAGTTTTTAATCCTCGAGGAATAAGTTTGACCATTATTCCAATCGTTCAAATTAATATCTTTGACAAGTGGCATATCTGGTTCATGGATGGTCTCGTTGTATCATCTGTTCATTTGCCACTTGCACGTGAATATTCAGAAGATTGGCATCTGTTATTTTTTCTTTGACAGAGGGTGTTTTTATTTGGATTAATGCATCTAAGCCATATTCTTTGATCCCCTCCACACCCAACCTATGAACACTCAAAGAGTTTGTCTTGAGAGGCCTTCGACAAAAATTGCAAAAGCGTTGGATCAATGAAATCAATCATTTGATCTTGGTACGCTTTGATAAGGTCATATGAGGCCATAATTATAGTTTTGCAAAGAGTGATTCTCAGATTCTTCAAGGACTCAACTGTGAAAGTGGTTATATTACCTAGTATTGGACGCATGGCTTCTTTGTAGAAAATTGATGATTATGCACATGGTTTAGTGCATTTACAAACCACAATCCAGTCCTTAGAGTCAAGTCTTTCTAACATTGTAATAAGGGTTTCATTGAGATCCCGAAGAGATTTCCCTGACATTAGTTCTATCCACAAAGGGGCATACACAGACTGATTTAAAATGAAGATCCTATTAGTCACAAAAACGAGCAACCAACGAGAGCATTTCAACATCAAAATCCACTTCTGTGAAAAGGTTTAACCCATCAGTGTTTTGACGCGTATGACTGGAATCCCGATTTTGGGCCTTCGGGCTTCAGGGGAATGGAGAGGTGGCTATTTAAATCCCTACGTCAGCCAAATCCCCAAAGTTAAACTCAACACTTACATATAACCCCATTCCATCGATTTTCCAAGTTTCCCAAGGTCTCCTATTGGTCATAGTTCACAATTCTTTGATTGTCTAAATAAGTCTAAAAGTGTCAAATGATAAAACCAAACTACAAGTTTTTTTTTT
>ML796854.1:38308-54037 GCA_009831015.1 Picea engelmannii
CTACTAGTGACGTAAATCATCAATCCAGAATCTACACATTTTTCTAAATTTATTCAACCAGATTTTGCATTACTTCTTACCCATGCTGATGAAAGTAGTAGGATATGGCATGAAATGTTCAGGAATTTAAATTTTATATACATGCAAAAAATTAGAAAGTAGGGAATGGTTGATGGTCTACTTGACATCCAATTCTCCAAAGGAATTTTTGAGGGATGTGTTCTTGGAAAACACCCTCAAGAAAAACTTGACAAAGGAAAAAATCAAAAGGCTTCATTTCCTTTAGGTCTAATCCATAATGATCTAATGGTACCTTTTAGACATCCATAAATTAGTAAAGCAAGTTACATGGCCATTTTTGTTGATGATTTCTCACACTTCACATGTATTTTCTTTCTCCGAAAAAAATCAGAGGTCTTTCAACACCTCAAAGATTTCAAAGCCCTTATTGAAACACGGTCTGGAAAGAAGATCAAAGTCCTTTGAATAGATAATGGGGGAGAGTATGTCAACCATGAGATACAAAATATTTGTCATGAGGCTGAGATTCAGTTGCAACAAACGGTTCCTTATACTCCACAACAAAACAAAGTTGTTGAGCGGAAAAATAGATCTCTAAAATAGATGGAATCTTGCATGCTACATGAAAAGTCACTTCCACAGAGATTATTGGTTGAAGCACTTAATTGTGCAGCCTACATCCAAAAAATATCTCCCATATATTTTTCAAGGATAAGACCCTCTACGAGGATTGGATTGGCCTCAAACTTGAAGTGACCCACTTCCATATTTTCAGTTCACATGTATGGTTCATGATTGCCTCTGAGAAGAGGAAGACACTTGATCCAAATAACACAGAGTGTATATTTTTTGGATACCCCTATGGTGTGAAGGGATACATACTCATTTATATTTCCTCAAACCGGCTCATCATTGAGCATAGTGTCCAATTCGAAGAAAGTGTGTCGCATGTACCTCAATAGTTGCATTTAGAAACTTTTGTTCTTCCACCTGTCAGAGATGATGAGCATGCACATGTTGAATCGTATTCATATGAGATTTATGACTCATACGATTCAAATGATCTAGATACAAAGTTAGTATAGTCATATTCAAATTCAGTGGATGCAGATGCAGATGTAGAGCTAGATAAGAGGCCCAAGTGGGCCAATACTACTCTTTAGGATGTAGGAGATCTTGTTGGGGATCCAACTGATA
Source organism: Picea engelmannii (assembly GCA_009831015.1). Classification (NCBI taxonomy): domain Eukaryota; kingdom Viridiplantae; phylum Streptophyta; class Pinopsida; order Pinales; family Pinaceae; genus Picea; species Picea engelmannii. The sequence goes on from ML796854.1 coordinate 39,527, forward strand.
CTAGGAGGACTTGATTTGATTTCGAGGAGTCTCCTCTTGCACTCACTTCCAATGCCACCCATGCATGTTTTATTATTTCATTCTTGAGATCCACATTCCTATGGTAAGGTTGTTGGAAATTCCTTTTGGGAATCCACCATGAAATAGGTGTACAACTCCCTCCTCGAGAACCAAACTTGGGATCTGGTTCCCCTTCCTGCAAGAAGGAAACTCGTTAGGTGCAGATGGGTCTATAGGACCAAGAACGTATTGGATGGATAGGTTAGTAGATACAAATCCAGGCTAGTTACTAAAGGCTTTCAACAGATGCATGGTATTGAATATGATGAGACCTTTTCTCCAGTAGAGAAGATGGATTCCATACTTTTGGCACTTTCCATTGCAGCAACCAAAGAATGGGAAGTCCATCATATGGACGTGAAGAATTCATTTCTTCACAAAGATCTATCTGAGGATATTTATATGGAACAACCCCATGGATTTATGAAGGGTTCATCTTTGTTATGTCGACTAAAGAAGTCTCTTTATGGCCTCAAGCACGCTCTAAGGGCATGGTATTCCACTATGGGATCCTACCTTCTGTCACAAAACTTTGTACGTTGTAATTCAGACCTGAATTTTTACATGCCTGGGATGGATGATTCACTTCTACTCATAGTTTTGTATGTTGATGATTTGTTGATCACTGGTTGCTCGAATTCAACGATTATTGCATTCAAGAGGATTCTACATGATAGTTTCTTGATGATGGACATGGGTCCAATACATTTCTTCCTTGGACTTGAAATCAGTCAGGATGCATTAGGCATCAAACTGTCTCAGGAAAAGTATGCATGAGATCTCCTTGAGAGATTTCACATGACAGACTGAAAGTCTGCCCCGACTCCTTTTCTATCAGAATTCAAACTTGAGGATGGAAGGCACACTCCACTAGTTCATAGCACATTATACAAACAACTAGTGGGGATCTTGTTGTATCTCACACACTCTAGGATAGACCTCTCCTATGTAGTTGGAGTAGTCTCCAGGTTCATGCGAGAGCCACATGAGCTACATTGGAAGGTTGCAAAGTGTATCCTTTAGAACCATCACCTTTCAGATTCACTATGAAACAAACTCTACATTGGACCTCACTGGGTTCACTGATTTTGATTGGGATGGTGATATCATTAATCACAAGTCCACATCTGGTTACTGACTTAGTCTTGGTTCCGGACCTATTTGTTGGTTGAGAAAGAAGCAGGTTGTTATTTCTCTATATTTATCCAAGGCAGAGTATAGAGGGGTAGTTAACATAACCATTCAGGATATGTGGCTACAACATTTTCTCACTAAGTTGGGAATTCAGTTTCATCGACTGATCATCATCTAGTGTGACAACCAAAGCACTTTGAAGTTCTGCAGGTATCTATTTCATAGGCAATGGACGAAGCACATTGAGATCCACATGCACTACATCTGGGACATAATACACGAGGGGATCATAGAACTACAGTTATATCCTTCAGTAGAACAGACTACAGACATATTCACCAATAACTTTTGATGTAGGAGCATCGTAAGAAAGCCAACGAAGCAAGCACAAAAGAGAAAGACAACTGGATATGCACCAGTGCACATTTTGAAGACATTTTGAATTTGAATGAAGGAACATTAATGTAATAGTTAGAAGGACGTATTTGCATTTATGTTTTAAGATTGTAACAAAGATCTTGAGTGTTTCTCTCATATGTCAGATAAGGAGGCATTTATTTGTATTGAATGTAAAGTAGTTGTAGCTTTTAATTCCAATTAGATAGTTTGTAAGGTATAAGGGAAAACTCGTAAAAGACACCCTTGCTTGTATCATTGTATCAATTATGTAAGTTGTAGAGTTGTAGAAAAAGAGCATAGAGAACAAAAAAGATTTTAGTATTGTATAAGCAGGTAGTTGTTCCTAATGAGCCATGTACAGGAGCACTGGAATTAATATAAGAATGATTTGATTCCATTTCATGGTGTGTCATGGTTGCTGTATTTATCTTTTGAATGGTATGTTTACAGTTTACCTATATTCTCTGTTATGCATCTGCTTCAATTCTATGTGTGTGTATGCTCATGATTTCATGGTAAAACTAAATATATGAGGTATGTGAGGGGAGAAGTATGAGTTTAAATTGTTTCTCTTCCTAATAAGTCTTGCAAGGAGTGCAGTGAGAGTCCACAAAGAGTGCGTTGACGAGGTTCCGAGTTTCATCTCAGAAAAGATCAGGAGGGTTACCATTGACCTTATACCAGTAGAAGTAAAGGTGTAGAACTGAGCCATGCAAGGTGTGCGTAGGCTAGTGTAAGTCTTAGACTTTACCAAATGAGGAGGAAGGTTGAAGGACTATTGTTGCAAGGGGTGCATAGAGTCGAAGGGTCAAATAACCGAAGGTTATTGTGAATGCCGAAAGGAGTGCACGCAAAAATCCTTTTGAAGCCTTGAACCCATAGTAGAGGTCAAGATTAGGAAGGATAGATACTTCAAATAATTTAAAGGAAGAATGAAGCCTGAAGTCACCTCATAGAAGTCAAGTTTAGGAGAAGAAGACACCAAAGTAATTGGGCAGAAGTCTTTGGGAAGTCCGAACAAATGGTAGAAATTATCAGAGTGAGAATCGTCGAAGTTCCGTGGGTCATTGGATCTTGTAGACCAGTGGGGAGATTAAGTCTGAGTGTCTCTCAACACTCATAAGTTCAGGAGGGATAGTGGTTGTTAGATCTAGATCAATGAGGGTCATTGATCGCGTGCTTGGATTCTCCCTTTAGGAAGTTGGGGCATGGAGGACATTGTGACTCAGATTCAAGAGTTGCAAACTCACGATTCACAAAGTCTCGATAGAATCAGGACCGTCAGATCACGAGAAGCTTAGAGATGTCGATCGTGATGAGGAATAATCACGATTTCGGCTATCGGTGAAAGGTGTTGTTGCATTACAAATCGTTGGTATGTGAAATCCTGAAGTGTCAAAAGATTTGGCCCTAGGTCGTAGTCGAGGGTCACGTCAAGAAATTCAAGGGAGGAATCAAAGAACCCATTAGCCTTTCAGGGTTTCAAGGATTGATAAAGTCATGGAAATTCATACTAGGGGTTGCGAAGTTGTGAAACCTGATATACCTTTTTGGTGGAGTGTGTGGTCATGTCAGTTGGTCATGTGGATGTGATTTGGTGCTTAGTGCTTGTTCGCACAGGTGTAACTCCTAATAATGACCTATGGATAGACACTTGTGAGTTGAGGATTCCTACGGGGAATCAACGAGTCAATCCGACTCAAAAGGGGAGATTAAGAATGATCCTTAGATTGAGAAGTCATGAAGACCTTGTTGAGGTAGGGGTGCTATGTCATGTGGTATCATAGCTTACAACCACTATTTTCTATAAGTGGGATAGGACATAAGGCAAGTTGTGATTTGAATTCTACGTGGAACGGATTTGAAACAATGTCGCCCAGAAGATGTCAAGATAGACCAATGCCCAATCCAACTATGGAAAGGGAAATGAGAGAACTTTGTGCTTGATTAGATGCTATGGAGACAACACAAATACATACAACTGATGTTGGAGATGTCAGTGAAGCTGAAAGTGAAAATGAGGCTAGAGCTGAAGAAGAAGTTGTAGCTGAAGATGCTGCAAAAGAACGTCTATTTAGAGTTGTTGCAAGAATAGGTGCCAGAGAAAAAATGGACATTCTGATGTACGAAGGAAACTTAGACATTGAGGAACTACTAGATTGGTTTAAATCTCTAGACAAATACTTCGACTATAAGGATGTTGAGGAAGATAAAAAGGTCAAACATGTTGTCACTAGACTTAAAGGGATTGCAACACTGTGGTGGGATGAACTACAGGCTGACATGTGTTGCAAAGGCAAGAAAAGAATCAAAAGCTGGGATAGGATGGTTGAAAATATGAAAGCCAAGTTTATACCCAGAGATTACCAAATTTTTCTGTTTCGAAGAATGCATAACTTGAGACAGAAAGGGATGACAGTGAAGGAATACACTGAGGAATTTTACAAGCTCAACATCAGAGCTGGTCATCATGAGATTGATGATGAAAAAGTCGCTAGATACATGAATGGTTTGAGATATGAAATTCAATATGAAATGATCACGATGACAATCAAGAATGTAGAAGATTCTTATCAAATGGCTTTAAAAGGTGAAGAAAAATTGGCCTGAAAGCAAGGACAAAGAGGCAGAGGTCGAAGTTAGAGCAGAGGCAAAGAAATTTCCCAGGACAGGACTCAGAAGTCCAAAGAGGAAGAGAAGAAACCTAATACTCACCCTGAAAGAGGAGGAAGCTCACAAGGAAGGCATAATGCCGATAGAACTACTTTTCCTTGAGAAAGAGGAAGTGGAAGAGGTAGAGGTGGTGAGATAAAGTGTTTTGTCTATGGAAAAATCGTACATAAATCTTTTGAATGCCCTGATAGAAAAATAGATGGAGGAGGTGAAGCTCAAATTTCAGAAGCTCAAAGGAGAAATGTTGAGGCAGAAGATGCAGAAGGTGGAATATCCTTAATGATGAGGAAAATTCTCTTGAAGCCCAAGAAAGACGCGAAGAATCTAGTCCAGAGAAATAGTTTGTTCAGAACTTCTTGCAAGACCAAGGATAGGGTATGCAAGGTGATAGTGGATAGTGGAAGTACAGATAATCTAGTCTCCACAGAAATGGTGGAAACACTGGAATTGGAGACAGTTTCACATCCGAGCCCATATAGAGTCTCGTGGTTGCAAAAGGGACATCAGGTTACAATCACTAAACAATGCTTAGTTGAATTTAAGATAGGGGGTTACAGAGATGAAATCTTATGTGATGTTATTCCCATGGATGTTTTTCATCGTTTTTTGGGTATACCATGGAAATATGACATAAATGTTGTTCACAATGGGAGAAGGAACACATACACCTTAGAGAAGAATGGTAGAACGCATATGTTGCTGCCAATTGAAGATAATAAGGTGAAAGAAGAAATGAGCAATACTATACTTCTCATGAGTGGAATGAGCTTATTGATGAAGTCAAGAAAGAGGAAGATGTGCAATTTGTTGTAGTAAGAAAACCTAGAGTCATCTTGACCAGTACCAAATTAGATGATCTACCTGAGGAAATTTAGTAACTACTGGAGGAATTTGCTGATATAGTAGTGGAAAAATTACCTTGTTTGTTTCCGCCCACCAAGAGTATAAGCCATCACATTGATATTATACCAGGAGTGAGTTTTCGAAACAAAGAAGCGTACAGATTGACGCCGCGGAAGAATGAAGATGTCAAGAAGCAAGTTAAGGATTTGATGGACAAAGGGTTGGTTTGACAAAGCTTGAGTCCATGCATTGTACCAATAGTGTTAAGTCCAAATAAGGATGGTGGATGGAGGATGTGTATAGACTCAAGGGTGATAACAAAAATTACCATTAGGTATAGATTTCCTTTACCCAGGATGGATGAGTTGATGGATTGCTTAAGTGGAGAAAATTTGTTTTCAAAAATTGATTTGAAAAGCGACTATCATCAGATTCGAATGAGAGAAGGTGATGAATGGAAGACACCATTCAAGACGAATGAAGGGTTGTATGAATGACTTTTCATGTTGTTTAGTTTGATGAATGCACCAGTACTTTCATGAGATTGATGAACAAAGTCTTTAAGGATTTCATTGGATAGTTTGTAATCGTGTATCTTGATGATATGCTGATCTTCAGCAAGACTGAAGGGGAACATCTGAAGCATTTAACTCTAGTGATGAGGATGTTGCATCAAGAGAAGTTGTTGATAAATTTGAAGAACACATATTTCATTAAAACAAAAATCATTTATTTGGGTTTTGTGATCTCTTCGAACATGTTGAAGATGGATCCTCAGAAGGTAAGAGCAATCAAAGATTGGCCATCACCAAGGAGTATATTTTAAGTTAGAAGCTTCCATGGATTAGCTAGTTTTTACAGGAACTTCATCAAAAATTTCAGTGGGATATGTGCACCAATGATGGACACAGTCAAGAAAAGACATAAATATTTTCATTGGATAGAGGAAGCAGAGAAAAGTTTTAAGTTGCTGAAGGAGAAAATAACTGGACAACCAGTTCTGGTTCTACCAGACTTCAACAAAACATTTCAAGTGAGATGTGACGCAAATGGATTCATGATTGTAGTAGTCTTAATTCAAGACAACAGGTCGATTGCATACTTCAGTGAGAATCTGAATGATGCAAAGAAGAACTATTCGATGTATGATAAAGAATTTCATGCAGTCATATAGGCATTGAATAAATGGAGACACTACTTAGTTCCGAAAGAGTTTGTCTTATATAGCAACAACCATGCTTTACAATTCATAACTCGATAGGAGAAGCTAAATCAGAAACATGCAAAATGGGTTGAATACATGCAGAACTTTACTTTTGTTATAAAGCACATTTCTGGAACTGCTAACAAGGTTGTTGATGCATTGAGCAGGAAATGTTTGATTATGTAGGAGTTTCGTGTGAAGACCTTAGGTTTTGATAGACTTGAGGATATGTACAGAGATGATCTAGATTTCAGGGATGCTTATGAAGCATGTGAGAATCCAGTTCTTAGAGATAGAAGCCAATGGATCGAGTATTTGATTTAGGGTGGACTGTTATTCAAGGGAAATCAGTTGTGCATTCTGAAGGGTTCCATGAGAGAGAATCTTCTGAAGGAAAAACATAGTGGGCGATTGGTTGGACATTTCGACCATGACAAAACGTTTTCACAACTGAATAGTTTATACTATTGGCTAGGGATGAGGACATATGTCAAGAAATTTGTGAACAAATGCAGAATTTTCCAACAGGCGAAAGGGAAAAGACAGAATACATGATTGTATCAACCATTTCCAGTACCAGAGAGGCTGTGGGATGTAGTGAGCATGGATTTTGTGTTAGGATTGTCTAGGACACAGAGGGGTTGTGACTCCATATTTTTGGTAGTCGATAGATTTTAAAAAATGGCACATTTCATACCATGTCAGAAAACCAGTGATGTAACTCACATTGCAAATCTATTTTTCAAAGAAGTTGTTAGACTTCACGACTTACCTAGGAGTATTGTCTCTGATTGAGATACCAAATTTGTTATTCATTTCTGGAGGACACTATGGAAGAAGCTAGGGACAAAATTGTCTTTTAGCCTAGTATATCACCCTGAGATGAATGAACAGACCGAGGTAGTGAACCAAAGTCTGGGAGATTTATTGAGGAGTTTAGTAGCTGAACATCAAAGTCAGTGGGAGTAGATTCTGCCTCAAGCGAAATTTGCATATAATGATTCACCTGAAAAAAACACAAGACAAAGCCCATTCCAGATAATGTATGGAATGCAGCCAAGGGGAATATCTGAATTGAGAGACTTAGGACAGAGTGAATTCAAAAGTGTTGGAGTAGAGGATTTTGCAGTAGAGATGCAAGAGCTTCACGACAAGATTAAGGAGAGGTTAAAGAATTCCAACTAGGAATATAAGTGCAAAGTAGATCAACACAGAAGAGAACTTCAGTTTGAAGTGGGAGATTTAGTCTTAGCTCACCTGAGGAAAGAGAGATTCCCAAAAGGAACGTATAATAACTTGAAGATGAACAAGATAAGGTCATGCAAGATTTTGAGGAAATTTGAGGCCAATGCTTATGAGATAGAATTTCTAAATGATGTGGGTGTCTTGCCCATATTCAATGTAGCATATCTGTATCCTTACAGAGAATATGGAGTGGGAGAACATGATCATAAATAATTTCAGTGATTCAAACAGATGCCTATAGCTGAAAAGTCACAGATGGAAAAGATAATTGACCAAAGAGTTGGGAAGAAGACTTGAAGAAAGACATATTTTGAATATTTGGTAAAATGGAAGGGACACCCAATTGAAAATGCCAGTTGGGAAAGTGAAGAAGACATATAGAAACATGGACAGATGGTATAGGAGATCATGAATAGGATTTCATGAATTTTTCAGCCAAGGGAGTATGATGCAGGAGCATCGTAAGCAAGCCAGTGAAGCAATCACAAAAGCGAAGGACAACTGGATATGCACCAACGCACATTTTGAAGGCATTTTGAATTTGAATGAAGGAAAATTAATGTAATAGTTAGAAGGACGTATTTGCATTTATGTTTTAAGATTGTAACATAGATCTTGAGCATTTCTCTCATCTGTCGGATAAGGAGGCATTTATTTGTATTGAATGTAAAGTAGTTGTAGCTTTTAATTCCGATTAGATAGTTTGTAAGGTAGAAGGAAAAAATCGTAAAAGACACCCTTGCTTGTATCATTGTATCAATTCTGTAAGCTGTAGAGCTGTAGAAAAAGAGCATAGAGAAGAACATAGATTTTAGTATTGTATAAGTAGGTAGTTGTTGCTAATGAGCCATGTACAGTAGCACTAAAATTAATATAAGAATTATTTGATTCCATTTCATGGTGTGTCATGGTTGTTGTATTTATCTTTTGAATGGTATATTTATAGTTTTCCTATATTATCTATTATGCATCTGTTTCAATGCTATGTGTTTGTATGCTCGTGATTTCATGGTAAATATATGAACTCTGTGAGGGAGGAAGTATGAGTTTCAATTGTTTCTCTTCCTGAGAAGTCCTACAAGGAGTGAAATGAGAGTCCGCAAAGAGTGCGTTGGTGAGGTTTCAAGTTTCATCTCAGAAAATCTCAGGAGGGTTACCATTGAACTTATACCAGCAAAAGTACAGGTGTAGCATCATGCCATGCAAGGTGTGTGCAGGCTGGTGAAAGTCTTAGACTTTACCAACCGAGGAGAAAGGTTGAAGGACTACTGTTGCAAGGGGTGCATAGAGTCGAAGGGTCAAATAACCAGAGGTTATTGTGAATGCCGCAAGGAGTGCATGCAAGAATCATTTTGAAGACTTGAACTCATAGTAGAGGTCAAGCTCAGGAAGGATAGATACTTCAAAGAATTCAAGGGAAGAACGAAGCCTGAAGTCACCTCATAGAAGTTAAGTTCAGGAAAAGAAGACACCAAAGTAATTGGGGAGAAGTCTTTGGGATATTACATACCAGCGGGGAGATTAAGGTTGTGTGTCTCTCAACACTCATAAGTTTAGGAGGGATAGAGTGGCTGTTGGATCCAGATCAAAAAGGGTCCTTGATTGAGTGCTTGGATTCACCGTTTCGGAAGTCAGGGCATGGAGGACATTGTGACTTGGATTTGAGAGTTGTGAACTCATGATTCGTGAGGTCTTGATAGAATTAGGATGGTGAGATCACGGGAATCCCAGAGCCATCGATCGTGATGAGGAATCATCAGGATTTCGGCTATCGGTGAAAGGTGTTGTTGCATTACAAATTGTCGGTATGTGAAATCATGAAGTGTCGAAAGATTTGTCCCCAGGTCATAGTCGAGGGTCATGTCAAGAAATTCAAGGGAGGAACCAAAGGACCCGTTAGCCTTTTGGGGTTTTAGGGATTGTAAGAGTTAGGGAAATTCATACTGGGTGTTGCAAAGTCACAAAACCTGATATACCTTTTTGGTGGAGTGTGTGGTCACATTAGTTGGTCACATAGATGGGAGTTGGTGCTTAGTGCTTTTTCACACAAGCATAACTCCTAATAAGGACCCATGGATAGACACTTGTGTGTTGAGGATTCTTGTGGGGAATCAAAGAGTCAATCAAACTCAAAAGGGGAGATTAAGAACGATCCTTAGATCGGGAGGTTGTGCAGAACTTGTTGAGGTAGTGGTGTTGCATCACCTTCACTGAGAATAACTTCCATTCTCTGCACATTTGTATCAGAGTGACGGACACAGTTTCCTGGCAATTGGAAGTTCTTATTTTTACATGCATTGTACCTTGAGGGGGGGTTTTTCCATGAGGTTTTCCCTCTTTCCTCATTTGTTTCAGTGTATATGTTGTATTTGGGTACCTAAGATGGCCTCATTTCTGGGACTGATTCTTTATTTTCACCATAATGATGTTCAGGGAGGGTGTTGGAGATACCTCACACACACCTAGGAATTTTTTTTCTTTAGGTTTTCCCTATGTTTATTAGTCATTATTAATTCTCCTATAGTTTAGGGAGAATATTTCTCTAGGAGAATATTATTTGCAGTTCACACTTCATCTTGATCAGTTGAGTGGAGTCTAGATGCCACATTGGGATTGTCACCATGCAACATTGGGATCATAACCAACTAATGTACATTATCCTTGGAATTATCACCAGACTATTACATTACTCATGATTCCCTGATCTCCTCTTGACTTCACTCTATTTCAGTCAGTTAACTAAGGAATGAGAGACTAGTTAACTCAGACTATGTGTCAATTCACTCTCGTAACTACCTAAGAGACTAGAATAGGTGGAAGTTTACTCCCGTAATTGTTGGTATGTGTCTAGATCACTCTAAAACACCACTATGGCACATTGGATTCTCCTCTAGTGCACATTAGTTAAGTTATACAAAGTATATCATGTGTAAAATATCATTCATTCATTTCATTAATAAGAATTATTCCATTCTTTCTCTCTTGTTTTCTCTTTTCTCATATTTTCTTTGTAAACTTTGTATGTCATTTGCTAGCTATATATTTTCTATGTAGGTTAAAAACATTTACAAAATAAAGAGAGGGGGATATGAGAGATTCAGGAAGGAAAATTATAGAAGGGGAAGAGAAGAGGTAAGAAAAGAAAATGGGGAAAAGAAATAGAGGGGAAGCACAAAAGGGGTTCAACACCTTCTTGGGTCACTAAATATAGAGGGCCTAGAAGAGGGAAATGTGATGGGAATGTGATGAGAGAAAATTGATAAGTATGGTTGGGAATGGGGACCCCCATTTGCACCCGTTCCCCAAAGGCTGGCCACTTACTAGGAAATCAATGACACTCACCAAGGTGAAACAGGGTCAAAATCATAATGTCCAAGAAGGATTTCTATAATCAAAATAATCTTCAATACAACATTCTTAAATGCCTCAAATATTAGGGTGATTACTTGCCCCAATACCTGACTTGTACCGCATGGAGAAAGACCCAAATTCCTTCCAGACGCTAGTTGGTGTGGTGGATATTCTGGCGATGGATCCAAAGTGTGGTGGTAGAGCATGTTTCCATATGTGCAAGTAGACACTACTATTCATGTGGTCTCTCGGCACTCCATGTATGGAACCTGAGGGCCTCGAGAAATTTCTTCCTTAGTTATCCCTAGAAGTTGGGGATAACATCTGGCTCCTACCTGGGGACATGTTCTCACCGTAGAGTGCATGAGAAATGAAACATATCCTGGTAGACCTATGCCTACACACACTAAGACAACAAACTCGTCAATAGCAGGATAACTTTGCTCATCGTTTATCCATATAATAAAAAACCAAAGAAAATGACAACTAATCTAGAAAATAAAAGTTTTAGCATTTTTTCGTATATATGATGAAAATCAATAATGCAAGTAAATCAAACTGAAAAATCAAACATGAAATGCAACTAAACTAACATGAGCAATCAATATGCAAATGAAAGGAAAGAAATATGACCTACTTACTTACCCGGGGCCTTAGGGAACTAAATATAAAGTGATATGTGATATCAGGGGAATTCATACAACCAATGAAATGAATTGATCATCCCATCAAAGTATTTCTCCTTCTTATTAATTATGTAAAAAAAAAAAAGATAATTCAAGCACGAAATGATCATGAGCATAAATAGATATATAATCAATCATGTAATAAATATCATGGATATGGGTGTGAGGGAGGAAATATTGTTGGAAGGAGAAACCATTAGCTTGGTTATCCTTCATGAAAGTGAAACCACAAGCCTGATCAATTCATCTTTGAAGAGGTCTATCATATGTTGATGATGGCGCATCTTCATCCCTGCTAGTATGATCACTGCTTCATGAAGGCTGAGAAGAAAAAATATATCCAAATAAGACCTCATGATTTCCCTGAAAATAAGTACTAAGGTAAGGGACATGCTCAAGTTTAGAGAAAGAAAAATGTGGTCTCTTCATCTGTGAATCCTTGTATAAATTCCCAAGATGAAAATAATTTCTCTTTATAGAGTGATAATTTGACTTATCATCTTTCTCATATAAAATCGAGGATGAAGGTGGCTGAAATTCCTCATAGGAAATCCTCAAAAGGATATGCATCACAACTCCCGAGGGATGGACACAAATCATCATAAAAAAGTTGCGTCGGGTCATCCTTGAATGGACAAAACAAGTCTAATATCATATCATCACCGGGATCCAAAAAATATGAGTTATATATGCTTGAATACCACTCTTATAAATATGATACCTCAACCCCCTTTTCCTGAGAGATACCCTCAATTTCATAAATGGGATCTTCATAAAAAGTGACATAACCAACATCCCATATACGTCTCCCAGTTTGTATGAACATGTCTATATGATCTATTGGTTTTACTATGGGCTAACCCAGATTATAACTACAATATTACTAACTTCCCTTCTACCATCGACCCCTATGGATATTAGAAGGAAACACATTGCACAAATTGCACTGTGCAGTCTCACCCGAGATGTGTTCTGTGGGTGGTCGCATGAATCAGATGTCTGCAACCTTGGGATGGGATGTGTTTCTCTCTCAGAGGCATTATATCCACTCAAATACTGACCCTTTAATACCCATATATTATGCTAAGTATAAATCTTACCAGCGACATAGTATATGACCAACATACTTCATTAATAATTATAGCAACATGTATTCCATGATAGGTATTCATCTACTGTACCATAAGCTTCAGATATAAACACTATCTATGACATTCATTCATCTAGTGCTATTATGCAGATTCCATTAGTTCATTCTTTTTTTTTGTAAGTTAGTTAATATATTATAGAATTCTAGAAAAAGTTACAAGCTAACTATCATAGGTGTCAACAGTGCCCAGCTGGGAAATCACTGTTGGCTCTAGTCCAAAAATAAATATAGTGACACTTGTCCAAAATAAAACAAAGTTGTCCATACAAAGGAAATTGACTATGCTGCATAGGGTGATAAGTTGTCTGAAATCTAATCTAAATAGAGCGGACTATCTGTGCATAAACAAATCTAACTTAAAAACAAAGATTAAAAATGACAACAAGAGAAAGTTTTAGAGACCTGGACCATAAGTTGGGTCTGCTAAGACCTGGGTTTTCTTTAGCTTGCCCTTGTCTCGTTCAGTGATTTCCTGCTAGAGATCTTGGAGGAAGAGAACCAAGTTGTTCACTCTGCTCCATTGCTCTGTGTATTTCGTCTACAGGTCCCTGAGGGTGGATTTGATGTCCTATTGTTCCTCAGCCAATTTGCGTAGCGATTTTATAATCTCCTCCCGATTAGCACATTTTCTACAGGTAGAACGAGTGAGGGAGTTGGACAAGGTGGAGGGAAAGGGGGAGGGAACGGAGGTGGATTCAAAGGGGTGGCGAGGCAGGGAGAAAGGGGGAGGTGGTCGATGAGGTGGAGAGGGTGGGGGGGTGCATATCCCAGAGAATTCCCCAAGGCATCAAACCATTCTACCCAACAACCATAAGGATTTGAGAGCAGCGACAGGTCCTAGGTGGATTCAATCTGTGGCTCTACGGGAGTAGGAACTGTGATGGGTGCCAAGACAGGGAGAATGTCGATATCCAGAGGAAGATTAGAAGAAGGCATTGTGTTGTCCATGGGGTGGTCATAATTGGGCATTTTCTTTCCCCTGGCCACGTACCAAGTTGTTCCTCGCCTGGATTTGCCTCTTAGGCATGGCATAGGGGGTGTCGTTGTCAGGAGGATGGAGATGTAGAGCTGAATGACCAGAACACTCCAGAGAGGAAGAGGGATAGTGATGGGAGGTGATGGAGGGATAATGATCCTGAGCTCGACGATATGGGTGCCATGATTGGGGTTCAGAGGTGATCAATGAGGTGACTTTCCCATTTCCATGGGCATTCTCACTCTGCAGATCCTCCAACTCGTGTGACGGGCTCCCTATGTGAGGGTTCTGAAGGGTGGCGATGATAAAACTTGAAGCGTGAGGTGACGTGTTGGGGGGGTGATGGGATGTGCTTGGGGAGTGGAAACCATTAAGTTCCAACTGGCTAGCTGTCTGGCCAATTGGGCTCCCCGTGGCTTGTTCGCGCATGCTATCTGGTGGCACCCCATCCGGGGGTAGTTCATTCTTAGTGCACATTGTTGTTTCCTTTATCATTTAACATGTTCATTATAAAATTAATAAAGTAAACACATTAAAAGAAATTGCATACATTAAAAAAAAACACATATATACCATGATTCACGCCCCTGGGGCTACGTACAAAAATATTTGTCACTTCTACTCTTTATTCATGTTCTTTCAAAATCTAGTGTTGTGCATTGTACAATCCTTCCACCATTACATTCGATATCCACAGATCGCAAAGTCTCTCCACAAGACCAATGCCTCATCTTCCTAATACATTCTACTTATAAAAAACTGGGACAAATCCCTTACAAAAACTCTAACC
>ML796854.1:111661-139687 GCA_009831015.1 Picea engelmannii
AAGTCCACTTTTATAGAACTTAGTTGATTAGTAACCGTATTAAATTCATTTAAATGATCTGCAACAGACCCACCTTCTGACATCTTCATATTAAATAATCTCTTCATTAGAAATACCTTATTCGATGCTGAGGGTTTTTCATATAATTTGGCCAATGCATCCATCAAACCCTTCATTTTCTTTTCTTTCGAAATATTGAAATCCATCGATGTTGTCAGGCTCAGCCGTATCGTTCCTAGAGCCTTTCTGTCAAGAATCTCCCATTCTTCGTCCTTCATGGCCGCCGGATTCTTTGCTACTCCACTCAATGGTAGGAATATATCCTTCTGATATAAATAGTCTTCCATCTGCATCTTCCATAACTGGTATTTTTGGCCATTAAATGTCTCAACCCTAAACTTTCCATCTTCCGACAATTCTCCCACTCGAACCAAGAACCCTCTTTTCTTGCGAGTTACCTTACGCTTTGATACCAGTTGTTAGAAAAACAGGACCGCGGAGAAATAAAATAAAACAAATGCAGAAACAAAACATAGAAGACACACAATACAAGAGAGACACAGATTTACATGGTTCACCCAGTGTGGGCTACGTCAACCATAGAAATTGCCAGGTCCTTCCTTTATTATTATCCAACAAATGAAGGGATACAACCTACAGCTAAACCCACTGTAACTTCCTCTTCTTTCTCTCACAGACTCCTCTCTCATAATACAATATTCACCATTGTCCATAACCGCAATACATTTCCCTCATAAAAGAGGGTTGCCTTCTAGGGCAAAAAACCCTAACATAATCTCTACCGTTAGATCTGTGACCTTATAATTAATGGTCCAGATTTACAATGAAATTGCAATATGCTTTTACAAGGCAATTTTTTCTTAGGGGGCTTATCCCTTGAACCCCCACTGGGGGCCCACTTTTCCCCAAACCCCCTAGCCAGGGGGATAGCCCCCCCAGACCCCGCAGAGGGGGTACCCCCCCTCTGCACTCCCCCATGTGGAAGAGTGTACATACTTCTGGGGTGTAAATACTTCATGGGGTATAAACATGGATAAAAGAAAGGACCTCTGAATCAGGAAGATAATTAGGCTCCACAACCAACAAGGTCTACAACATTATCGCCCCACATAATTCCCTGACCAGAACAAAGGGAAAGAATTCGAAGATCATCCCTCATTCATGGACCCATAACCTCGTACATTCCACCCTGCTGAACGTTATGAATATTCCGCACTTTGGATGACACCAGGAGGTGAATGCATGTGTCAAAATGTTGTTGTCTTGTTACCATGGAAGTTATCTATGGTTAAACCATCACATAACAGTGGATCCGACATTGATAAATCGGATCATCGGGCTTAGTATGCAAGGACCCGACCCACAGGATTTCTATCCTGGAAAAGCCATGGACCATGCTCTCGCTCAAAGGATCAAGGACACTTATGGCGATGTCAAGAAAGGAACGCGAGGCTACAAGGTAGAGTATATCCAGAGTGGCACAGTGTGCCTTTCCTGTCAGATGATTGTAGGGAAGTTAATACACAAGAATCAACCCACCCAAGTGACTGGTTTTGTAGTTGACCTCGCAAGCAAGTGTGCGGAGGGCCTACAAATTAATTGGGTGTAGTACCTAGTGAACCAATTAGAACTTGATTGCAGAGAAGCCCAAGATCAAGGGTACAAATTCCACTTCATCTAGCTATTGAGCTTGATCACTTTTATCACCTGGGAGATGTCGGAAGGTGCAACCTTCCCGAACATCAAGCCATTTGAAACATTGGTCGTGAAGTTCAGTACATTGTGGTACTCAAGTGACATGAATAAGAAATGGAAGTCAAATGTTGTGTTCCATACATACTAAAACTAGTTGAAGCTAGCCATACAATCTGAGCCTCACATAACTCCAAATACTTTACACAGGTTCAGGTCTTTGATGAAGTTCAGTGGAGACCGCCATTTCATTTATATCATAGCATGAGTTGATGAGCACAAGCAACAATTTCAGTCCTATTACAAGCTAATGGAGGAGGACTTGGAGGATATCACCAAGGAATGGTCGGCAGACCTCCTCATTCCAGTAGACCCGGTAGAGATATCTGATATAGACAGTCCATAAACTTCCCAGGATACACCCGAGCTGAGTAAGACAAAGAAGATCAAAGAGCTCCATGATTTAGATAGCACATCCATGAATACCTCTTCCATCTCACCCGAGGAAGGAGGTGATGATGTAAAGTTGAATGACACAGAGGTTGAGCAGCAACAGGGTGACGAGGTTGATCCCCTAAAATAGAGGAAAGGTTCACCTTTGAAACCTTCCTCTTGGAGGAAATCGAAGGCCACTATGACGAAGATGCAGACTGTCCTCACCTCTGATGACTTTGAATTCCTCGTAGCATCCCTGAATGATGCTTCACTAGAGATAGCAGAGAAGCAAGAAGTAAAGCAAGAGGAGTTGTATGATCGAATCACGACTGAATTCCAAGGAGTACAGCAAGCCCTACAATCTAGCTGTGAAGTCTTCATTGTGCCGGGAAAGCCAGAAGTGGGAGATGAGCCAGCTCAAATCCACCAAATAACTGATACAGTCAAAGCTCATCTTCAATGAGTGCAAGAGGAAATAGCACAAGCCACCCAGGCTTTGGTACAAGTACAGGGAGTACTTGTAGAAAAACACCAAGCTGTCGAACAGGAAAAGAGTGCTCTCCAAGAAAATTTCCATGAAGAAAAGGCACAACTGAAACAAGCCAAGGAACAGTTTCTCGCCGAGCAACTTGAAGTGAAGGAAACGGTCAACAGAGAACTTCACTCTATGACTGTCGTAGAAGTAAAGGCAGAGGATCAAGTCATAAAGCAAGTAGCGTAACTTGAAGAAGTGATCCAGCAGCTCCAACAACGCATAGTAGATTCAGAGCTACGCACTGTACCAGAGGCTCCACAAGAGGTAAGAGACCAGCGGGAAGCCACTGCCCGCAGTGCAGTTGAAATATTGAAGGACCTTACCTTATAATGCATGTGATTTGTTGATTGTAGTACCTAGACATATGAGAAACTTACTGAGAACCCAGAGTTGCAGGCACTGGAGTTGCAACTCTAGGAAATGAAGAAGCATGCAGAAACAGTACAGGCACAGCTGAAGTCTCTATCAGCTGTGGAGAGAATTAAGAGATCTCAAGAGCAACGAACCACCCAACAACAAATCCATAATATCCAGAGCACAGTTATGGAGATAACTCAGAAACTCCAACCGGTACAAGCTAAGTCCTATCAATTATTGACAGAGGTGGAAGGCCAGGGAGAAGAACTGGAGTAGGTTAGCACCACAACAAAACATCACTTGGAAGGACCTGTGAATGATGCAGTCATTCAAGAATTTGGTGAAAAAGAACATGTAGCACAACAACAAGTCAAAGCAGTTTGAGCCAAGATCAAAGCATTCGAAGTAGAACTTCCTACATTAGAGTGACTCGGGATGAGTCACAGGTGAGTGTTGGGGGCCTATTATACCTTGACCAGGTTTTGTTGATCTGGTCAAGTTTGACCTATTTTTGGGCTTTGACAGCCTGTCGAAGATGGAGATCAAGACAAAGTACACATTGCAAGATCTCAACCCCTTTTTGGGTCATTTTTGGGATGTGGGAATATGTAATGGCAGTGGGATGTCGACCCATGGGTTTACCCATGTTTAGGCCTATTTTGTATGTATAAATAGATGTACGGGCAATGTAAAAGAAAGAAGAGAACAAAGGCATCTATGTGATTTTAGTATGCAAGTAGGCTAAGTGCCAAGAGTTGGATTTGTGTGATCAGTAATTGTAAGGCTTTGTGCATACTGGTGAGACTTGCAGAGTTAAGTGAAAGTCATTGTAGCAAGATTATGGAAGGCTTAGTGATGGAACATAAGGAAGAAGGATCTAGTGAGCTGCGTAGATCTTTTGTCCTGTGTGGAATAATATTTTTGAGGCTCTGCACTTGTAACCGATTGAATGAAGAAAATAAAGAAGAAGAGTTGGTGGACGTAGCCCCAGGGTGGGGGTGAACCACGTAAACATTGTGTTGTTATGCTTTGTGCTTGTCTTGATGTGTTTATGACTCTCTTTCTTAGTTCTTTGATAGAGATAGATAATTTTTTTCATGCTTTGTGCTAATGATGTGTAAGAATGTTAGATCTGACTTCTATGAATGTTCTTAGTGATTTCTTCAGCTAGATCTGATCCATCTGTTTGTGCTAAGTACTTAACTACCTTAGATTAGTGTGAATGCTAAGAAACTTTGTTTTATCAGCGAAGTAGATATTGATTGCATATTGAGGATCTGATGGTGTTAAGTGCTCTATTAAGTATCATAATCACAGATCTGTGTCCAAGCTAAGGTTGCATACACATGAGTCTCGCAACCATCCCTACCTCTACTTAGAGTGAGACTTCATCTACTTTGTAGGTGTTGCTGAAAAGGGATGGTATTTAGGGTTTTGTTGGTGCATTGTTGTAGCGTTGAACCCTGGGTCTGCCTCTGTGCCAACAAGCCTTCAGGAATCCTCATTCACTTCACACTCCAATTTCTCTAGAGTATAGGATCTAATGACACATGTCCCTTTGGCTTGGACGTCTCAGATCTGCTTCGACTCCTAGATCTTCGGGATTTTTCCCAACTTTGCTCTTTGTTTTCTCCTGAGTGATATACCTTTGGACCTTTGGATCTACTGACACATGCTCTCCTGCACCAATAGTCAGGATCTACTCTGCTCTTTGGGAGTTCAAGAGTTCTACAAAATCCACACTCTGAATATTTTGGAGTGTTGTTGCATCGATTACCATAATCCAATGATACACGTCCTTTGCAACAGACGACTTAGATATCCTCCAGATCCTTGCAAATCCAAGAGTTCTTCCACCTTATGCACCCCATTTCTTCTAGAGTGCTTCCTTCCAAACTCCATGATCTGATGCCATGTGCCTCCTGGCGATCGATGACCAGGATCTACTCTCCTAATTTGGGCTTTAGGAGTTTTACACACTCCTCAATTGAAATCTCCTGGAGTGAAATTCCTCCAGAGTCTCAAATATTGCTCCACATGTCCCTTCCCAACACCAATGGCTAGGATGAGCTTTGGACTTTGGATCTTCGATGATTTCTCACTCTTCTTGTCTAAGAATTTCCAAATCACTTTCGCTCTGGAGTCTCGAATCTATTGCCACTTGTCCTCCTAGATGATGGATGGTCCCGATCCACTTTGGAACTTCGGAACTTCGGTGAGTCCACTCTCCTATGCACTTAAAGATATTTAAATCTTGTGCACTTACCTGGATCCAACGAATGTCGATACTTCACACTTAGATCTGAGGGTTGTGATTTGTCCTTCCCCTCTACGCACTCCTTTTGATGTCTAGACGTAGGATTCAATGATCCATATCTCTCCTTGTAGCTGATCCAATGGCTATTGTAGCTCCTCCCTCATGATCTTCTGCTTTCTCCCAAATTGGGAAAATCACAAGTATTCAAAGACTGTGGTCTTTGAGCGTTCTCCTGTGAACCTAGCTACTTTGGGTCTCAACTTCAATTCCAAAACGCTATCTCTCCATGAGATTTGCCAATGTAATTTGACCTCGCTCTAGAGAACACTTTCACTCTCAGTGTGCCAACTTACACTATTCTTCCTGAGCTTTTGAACTTTCTTAGTCTCCTAAGGGTCTTTCCCTCATCTTCCTTCAAAGGACCTTTTGGTGCCCTCCTAGCACACTCTGCGCTCTTCCTCTTGATCTTATGAACTTTGAGTAAGTTCACACTACGCAAATTCTATGTTGTCTCTCCTGAGCTATTGAACTTGAAACAGTTCACCTCTATGCATTCCTTGCACTTGACTAAGCCTTCAAAGGACGTCTTTAAACACTTTGTCTAAGTGTTGGCCTAGTGCACTCCTTGCACTTGTCTTCCTCTTGAATCCTCATCTCTTTCAGATTCAGTAATGCACTCCTTGCATCCGCTCAAGGCACACTTGTAGATCTCTTCCCCAGAGTGTTCAACAACTCTGGTTTTCCTCAATTTCCTCAAACACTTCAAAATGTGTTGGTTATGTGCACTCTTTGCACCTACTCAAAGCACTCCTTGATGAGCTTACATAGTGCTCAAAATCTCTGTAGTGTCTTCTCCTTAACACTCTTCTCTCTCTGAAATCGAAACAGAGTTCTATTGTGAACTCCTTGCACCTACTCAATGACCACCTGACATATCTCTACAGAGTATTCAACAACTCTATCTTTTGTACCTTCTGTGCACATTTTCTCCTCCAAGGTGTTCAATAACCTTAAGGCTCCTCCTGATTTTGAGACTACCCCAGTGTGCCCTCCTGGAATGTTCTCCTCTGAATTTGATTTGAAATTTAGATGCACACTCCTTGTGTTGACTCACAGAGTTTTCAATACTCTATCGTGCACTCCTTTCACTTAGCCTAAAGAACCTACTGATCAAACTCATAGTTAGGGAATTCTATATTTACCCTGCAAATGAAACCTATTCATACATCTACAACATTTAATCATACATTGACAACGTTCATAAACATACAAAAAACACACACATAATCTTATGGAGGAAAAAACTTATCTTCTTTGTATTGATGTGAATGTCAATTACAATATGTGTGAGCTCAGATTGCCACAGAGTCTCGTCTCTTTCCTCTCCTTGCTTTTGGATTACAGTGATTTTCTATCAACTTTTCAGGAGCCTCTACTGGGCATATGCTACAATGATCTATACAAGAGGGGCTCATCGAGATTTCCCTCCAACTACACTTAGTGGTGTCTAATCACCATTACAACGCATATCTACTACGACTTATTACATTAAATCTAGTCTGAATCAGATCTAGATCAGCCTACAACTAACCATTAAAGCTGACTCCATCTACAGCCTATACAAAGTCATGACTCATCTCTCCTTAAGACTTACAACATTTAATAACAATTTATTACGTTGAATTTTTAAATTCAAGGCAAAATGAGAGGGTTGGTGGCTCTCTAACTTATTGAATGTGTGTTGATGTGTTGAATAGATGGCGCATGGCTGAGGTGGAAAGGATGCTCTTGCATAATTCTTCACAATTTCTTGGATCTCCTCTTGATCCATCATAATATGATCTTTCTCTTCACTGCACTCTTCTTTATCCATTTCTCCCTCCATCTCAGACCTTCCTTAGTGTTTCCCCTAACTCCCCCATGCACGTAGGGTAGTTTAGCTTCCCAATTCCATGGTTAATACCACTTTATCGTGCAATAATCTCTTGATCGAAGTGTATAATGATCTGATGTACCTTCCTCTTAGACCTTTAATAAAATTCTTCAATGCTACACTATAATACTTCGATGTATCTACTATGAACTCATTGATATACCCCACTACAATGATGTCTAGCCAAAAATCTACTACACACGTGAATTTATTATTTACCATTTTCAATCGTGCGATACTTTCTTCTGTCCACTTCACTGATCTAAATCTATTTGTTGGGTGGGTATCTTTCAACCATGTTATCCACTCCTGCAATAGCGTGGGAAACTTACTAAAGAAACTCTCGTTTATTTCTTTGAATACGTATCTTTCCAAATATTGTCTTGGCTTAAACCTAGAGCTTCTATTATCTTTATGGGGAAACTCTAGTTTCTGGACTATCAACCATCTTTAAATATATCCCTTCATGGGGTTCCAACCTAAAAACGTCCCCTTTCTTTATCCCTCATGCTATACTGCGTGATACATCCCTCTCGATCTAATCTTCTGAGTTCCAACTGACAACACAACCATTGTTGGTTTTACTATGGGTTGACCCAGGTTCTAACTACAATATCACCAACCTCCCTTCTGGATACCAGAAGGAAACACAACGCATAAAGTGCACTATGCAGTCTCACCCAAGATGTCTTCTATGGGTGGTCGTAGGACTCAGATGTCTGCAACCTTGGGATGGCATGTGTTTCTCTCTCAGAGGAATTATGTCCACTCAACTGCTAACCCTCAAATACCCATATATTATGCTAACTCTAACTCTTACCAACGACACATTATATGACCAACAAACTTCATTAATCATTATAGCAACATGTATTCCATGATAGATATTCATCTACTATACCATAATATTCATATCTAAACACTAGCTATGGCATTCATTCATCTAGTGTTATTCAGCAGATTCCATTAGTTCATTCTTAGTGCGCAATGTTCTTTCCTTTATATTTAACATGTTCATCATAAACTTACTAAAGTAAATACAATAAAAAACAATGCATACATTCACAAAAAACACAAATATACAGTTGTTCACCCCCCTTGGGGCTATGTCCACAAAGATTTGTCGATTCTGATCTTTATTCATGTTCTTGCAGAATCTACTATTGTGCACTGTACAATCCTTCCACCATTACATTCGATATCCACATATTGCAAAGTCTCTCCACAAGACCTTCTCTCAACTAAAATATCTATTACAATATCAACAATACATCTCACAATAAAAAACCAGCGTCTCATCATCCTAATACATTCTACTTATAAAAAATAGGGACAAAACCCTTAAGAAAACCCTAACCCTAAGTGGATTAGGTATGTCTACTTTCTCCTTGACTTAATCAAGGCTGGTCCTCGATCCAACCATTGCTCCAAGTCAATGCTTGTCTACTTTCCAACTTCTCCACAACAGTTTGTCCACATTGTAACTACTTTTCTCCATGCTCCTTTTCCTCTATTTCCAATGCTAATTTTCCTCTATTTCTGGCACTACTTTACCTCTATTTTTTGTGCTTCTTTTCCTCTATTTATGACGCGCTCCTTATTTTTCAGCACTATCTAGATTCCTTCAAAACTTCTTTGATTTCTCCCCAAAATTGGCCTACGCCAACATTATCATCGACCAAATCCAAGGGATCTTTCATAAAGCAATCAATATGAATGAAAACAACCATCTCGTTGTCTTTGTGTGAAGGACAGACATAGGCTAGGGTGGCTTCAACTGGATCTTCAATTTATTCATCATTGAGACTAATTGCTTCCTCAACTTCATGTACAAGACCAAACAAAAGATAGACAACCTCACCTTCATCAAGATGGAGCAAAGATAATGATGTCTCAACATGTTGTTGAGGAAAACATATGAATTGATATTACTCAAGCATTTTCAGACTTTACTTGGCTAAATAAAAGTGGACGGGAATATCACCCTATGTTTATAGCCAAAAAAAATAACATTCTAAGTCACAAGTATTAATTACGAGTGCTTAGGCTAGTCTTTTATCAACAAAAAAAACTTGCTGGAAATTAACCTTTTATGTAATTTTCTGAATATAACAGTTACTGAAATAAATGTAAGAATGGAAGTAAAGACACCAGGATAATAATCAAGATAGATGAGACATAAATCAATCCTTTATTTCATTCCAATTCAGCAGAGAGTCATTTTATTTACAAAATCTCATACATAAATATTGGACCAAAGTCAAACTTAGACATCCCCGATGGAACATACAAAAGGACCTCTAATAGAAAACCAAAATTGAACTCCAAAAGCTGGATCATCTTTCCACAGATTATTGCCCACTCAAATCTGCACAATAGCCTTTGTCAGTCATGAAAACTAATTCACAAACAGACAAGTCTACACAGACTATCAAAGATAGATCAACACCTCTGAAAACAAGTGTTTGAATGATTTGATTCAACCCTGAATATTGCTTTCTAAAATAAGACCCTGCTATCATAAAAGAGAATTAGGCTTTGATGGATATATGAATGAATGAAAACTGAACCATCTCAACATAACTCAAGAGCAAACCTTAACATGTTGTTTCTTCTATCCTCCACTTGTTCCTCCCTTTCCTTTTGATTTTAACAAGTTAGAATTGGTTAAAGTAGTTAAACCAACTCATTAGTTAAGTTATTTAAAAGACACAACTAACTTTAGTTAGGGGGAAAAGTAATAATCATAAGAAGGGTCATAAATAAATAATAACTAGTAGGTGGGACCCCTTGTGACTCCCTTTAGTTCATAACAATCATAACAATCATAACATAACCATTATTTAAGAAAAACAAACCTCATTGTGTCTCCCATCAACATATTTACTTTTGGCAATTTTAGCTCATGAAATTTGAAATTATTTCAAACATAATACTCATATATCCAAAATAAAAACATGTTGTCCAAAGATCCATGAATTCAACTGTCATAAAATGATAGATAACATAAAACTCAAAAGCCATATTTCCCATTCTATCATGCAACCCTTCCTTGGTTGTTGTTATCACCTCTTGATTTTCCTAAATTCACCTTTGGCTGTGTAGAGCCTTTAGGCTTGATCTCGCTAATCATGTGGGAACAATCATCCCTCAAATGCATCTAAGAAGACACGGATTTATCGAAGTCATTGGAGGGTGAGGAAGGGGCAGCAGTGTCTTTTCCTTTATCAAGTGCATATTGGGATTTAGTCTTCAATATCTTACTAGCATGGGAGGATTTCATTGGTGAGTGGTTAGGGGTATCTTGAACAATGGGTTCCAAAGGCGAAGGAGTAGGTAAAGACAAGTTGGGCCAGCCAAGGTGATGGGAGACTTCTAGGTGAACAATCTCCTACCACCCATCATTTTCAGGGACCTCAAGATGTAAAGAGACATGAGGATATATAGGGATATCAAGGACTTGCGGGGCTTGGAAAGGAGGCCTTTTAGGCCTAGGTTGGACTATTCCATGCCCAATCCAATTAAATAATCTGACATGAAATAATTGTCCAAGCTATTTTGAATCAACGTCAAAATGTATGGAGAACCTGGGCCTTCTTGGGCCTCGGTTCCAATTACCTCTACCTCTGTTTCCTTAGCCATGGCTTCCTCGACTGAAAAAAACTCATCCTACATGCGTGATCAATTAGAAAATAGTCTTTTAAATAACCATGCATGACAACTCTTAAAAATATGAAATAGATTTTGGCTCAGAATGTATCAGACTCATGTAATCCAATCCATATAGATTGTTTTACTATTAATCAATGAGCAGGGGGGTGAAACAAGGTCCTAGGATATGTGAGGGGTTGTATTGAGTGAAAATATGATATAATGAAAGGGGATAACAAATGGTCACTGCTCAATGACAATAGCAATCAACTGTAAAGAAAACCAATAAAACCTTATTGCAATCCACCCAAGGCATTGCCACTTTCATCCACCTTAACACATAAATTCTCTTGGCTGTAATCAATCTCAGAACATGGAGTAAAAAATGAATATGGGATATGTGAAGGATTTGTAATTAGCAAAATTGAGATAATGGGAGGGGAGGATAATGATTACTTTTCATGAAATTAATCAAGCGATCCATAAAACATTTTGCAGTAAGAATAGATGCACCAACCAACAATCAATATGATCGAATAACAATTATTGTGTACTTACCTAGTTCACTGTCCAATAATCAAATATCCAACACAATGCCATCACAAAACAATAAGCATTCCACATAATTTGTAATAGGTTATGTTCCCTTCATTCACACACTCTATATTTAATAAAAATTTAGGAACAATACCCATTTGCAATCTGTAACTATCAAAATTAACCACTACCCATGCATTTCTTTAATCCATGACTATATTCAACAGTCGTGTCTTCAAAATAATAAAGAAGTCACTACTGTTGCAATAGATCCCATTGAAATGTAATGATATTCATTAACATATATATGCAGTAACCAAAATAATCAAGACCAAATTGCCACGCCTGAAAATCCAATTAATCATACAACCAACATATACCATTTATATACAAGCTATGCAGGAATAATTTTCCCAGGCAATGTAGTTCTGCCACTGTAAAAACAAAACAATTCAATGTGACTTAAAAGTTGGGCCACCTCTGTAGCACAACTATTATAAAAAACACGCCTACTTTAACTAGTGGTCAATTGAAATAAATAGCATGCTTAAAACTCTGTGGGTGTCCCTTAGTATAAAAAACAAGCTATTCATACTACACATAGTGCACAGCCAACAAAAAATCCATGGTGCAACATTTCCACTTATCACAACAACCCCCAGTCATGATATAACTCAGTATATCATGCTAAGCTATCTATTTAATATGAGGTTGCTTCGATTTATTCATATGTGATTGACCAAGATGTGCACACTCGAGCTTATTCAACCAACCAACAAACGGATGCAGTGGATATACTTTCTATAGTTATCCGGTCCAATAATCATTCGGTCCCAAAGAAAACCATAGTTACCCTGCCCAATATTTCATTTTTCAAAATACCATACACAGAACATGACATGTGTGAACAACACCAAGAATTCTTAACCAATGTCATCCATCATCCAAATCATCATAAGTGCACATACTAGTGACTATATATCAACCAACAATTTTCCACTGTGGTAGAAAATCAATCAACCGAACAAGTTGTGGTAGCTATGCATACCCACACATCCAATCGAATCGGGGCATAGGCCCTTCCATTAATAATACTGAGTTATTTGACATAAGGCGGGTCACTGTGAACCTTAGAAGTACAATTGGCAATGTAAGGTTTATCGCTATCATCACAGAGGTGGTAAATAAATTCCATACCAACACGACTGCCATACGACCAATGGGCGAGTCCGTATTCAAATAAATAGACCATAATAACCTGTAGCAACTTGATAGGATCAATAGTCTTCCTATGAAACTCCATATTGGAGGGTTAAGTTTTTTCTCGGTAGCCATCATAGAAGGAACATAGCCAACTTCACGTAATAGTGAAACTTCAAGGCCAAAGGTGTATGCACAAAGAGGGCTATGATTCGTTTGTGGACAGGAAACAATTCCATGACAGGGGCCAAAACAAGGCTCTACTCTGTCCCGACAAAGGTTATTTAACGCATGCAGGGTATAACCCTCATGCTCTTCGGTCAATAGTCACAAGACAGAGGTGAAGATAGGGATGAAGAAGAACGTGAACCTTACTTCGTGACCCCTAGTGGTGCAATCAACCAATGTTGAAGTGAACAAAACATGTTGACACAAAAAACCTCCGACCATTAAACCCAAGAAAGTCAGATACTAGATTTAGTGACAGTGCATGAAGATAACTATCCAGCCAAGATTTAAACAAAAACCCTTCAACCAAACCATTAACCATTAACCATTAACCATTAATCAAACCATGTATCGAAAGCATCAACATATTAAAATCCAATAGCATGACTTATGCCATAACATAATTTGAATCTCGTATAATTCAACCATTTGCATAACTAATAGCACAATTAACTTGTCAAACGCGCCA
Organism: Picea engelmannii; assembly: GCA_009831015.1. Taxonomy (NCBI): domain Eukaryota; kingdom Viridiplantae; phylum Streptophyta; class Pinopsida; order Pinales; family Pinaceae; genus Picea; species Picea engelmannii. The sequence goes on from ML796854.1 coordinate 124,977, forward strand.
TCAACATTATATGCATACTAACCATATAACCAAATCACAATTTCATATCCATTTTCTTGCTAGCTAGGGTTCAACTATAATCACCAAGTATTTCCATGCATGTAGTATAGTTAGGCTAGCTTTAAAATCTTCTTTTGCAATTGTTTCTTGTTTCTTTTAAGTCATTCACGTGTGATATTGCAGAACTAGGTCCCCTTCCCTTGCATTTTTTCTAGCATTTGCCTCAATCAAAACTGCCCTTCCTGTAACTTTACTAACATGTTTGTTATGCAGGTGCAATAAGAACAAACAACAATGACATTAATGAATAGCATGGGTTATAGTAACATAAGGAATCAAGCCTTCATAAGCTCAATTTATAATCAGTAAAAACAAGATCTCTATCAACCATGTATCGCACATCATTTCAACATCAAAATGAACATATTGGATCTCCAATAGTTCAAGGGGGTCCCACCTACTAGTATTATTTAGTTTTTATAATAATAGGCTTTAGCAATACTTTGCGGGCGAAACCTCGTTGACGTTTGCAATCGTTAACAAATTGGGGACTCCACAGGGAAATTTGTTTTTAACAGATTTAGAACTTAGGACTCATGGTTTCATGGACCAAAACAATAGGCCAAGAAGACATAATTTGGATGATTATGCAACGACGGGAACTAAGCGGATTTAATGGAAAGATGACGGGAAATTTGGGAATAATTCATGAAAAGTGTTAAGTATGAGGGGTTTTACCACTGTATGCACAATTGTTTGACTGGAATATGCTCTTCAAAGAGAAAAACTTATAGAATTGCTCTTAATATCTCAATGGATGAAGAAATGCCAAGAAGAAGCAATAAATAACCAATTCCTTGTAAGACAACAATGGAAATATGTAACTATTTCAAGGGCCCTTCAGGGAAGACATCATAATAGTTGTGTAAGCTTGATTGTTATTGACTAAAAATGATTTGTAGGAGTGTCACTGTGGCAGAATTTATCCAACATTTTACCTTGACCAAATGCTAAAAGATGATAAAGACAAAATCACAACAGAAGTAATAATGCATAAATTAAAATAGTAGCAGTAAAAGACATAAATAAATGCAGCAAGAAAATAAAAATCAACTTAGAAAATAGAAATCAAAGTACTGTAAAGTGGACAAAAGAAGCACAAAAATTGAAAGTAGAGCTAAGCTACTAGTATACAGAAAACTCCAATCAGTATAAAAACCTTTCATGCTGGTCCCTCACAATACTTCAAGCGAGGACTGTTAGTGTTGTATGAAAACCATTATCTCTTTAATTCCCTTAAAATTTCTGAGTTACTGTCCAAGACAATAGTAATCTGGAAATGACCCAACACTTGAAATTATGGTGTAATTATCAACCCTTTGACACATATGATTAAATCATCAAGATAAGCATGGAAGCTGATCAATTCATCAAAAGTTGTGTGTATAGGCCTTTTAAAGGCAATAATTACTTCAAATAAGCCAGAAGGTAGGCAGTCATAAGACAGATTATCATAATTAGTAATAAAAGTGGGTTTGTGAATATTTTCCCTTCTACCTTGATTTTATTGTAACCAAACAAATTGTCAAGTAAGGGCTCCAACTGTGACTCTACAACCTGTGGCAGAAAAAATTCCATACTGAGAGGAGGGAAAGGGTTTCTCATAATTTCTTAGTTGGAAGTTTGAAGACTAATGCAATTTCTAATATTATCAGTGGTCTTCGAAGTAGGTTCCCAATTGGAAACCCATTTAGGGTGGACTAAAACAAACATTTCAGTCCTTAAGAAATATCTCAAATCTCTTTGAAAGGTTGTTTTTAGTGGAGAGTCAACAAGTCTTTGTTTTCTTCTAGATGGTTTCATAGTACGTTGAACAAGACCTAGATCAAAACCATGAATATCCACATTAAACCAAGAAAAAACATTTTGAAATCCACCAAGTAACTTGGTAGACATTTTATCGGAACCCTGGACATTTATTTTAATGTTCGTTGAAGATCCAGGTGTCGTAATGTTCATGGAGATGTTTTGAACCCCCTTCTATTGTAACTCCTCTTCCTTCTTTTTTTCTTTATTGCCTCCAACACTCAATGAAAATGAATTCTCAAGAGGAGTCAATCCCTCAGAAATCCTATTATTTTCCACGGATATAATTTCCTCTGGATCAAGAGGTTCATCTTGGATGATAGCAAAAATTATCTCATCATCAGGGAGGGCCTTCCAAGATCCTACATGGTTAGGAATATATGAATGATATAGAGATTGAAAAGAACAATCATGCCAGTGAGGTAAAATTTGTTGATTAGGAGAGGTTATAAAGAAAACTAACCGATCAACCATTGAATTCAACTCCCTCTTCACATGTGTGATTTTGTAAGATAGAAGGTTCAAGAAAAGTGCCCAAACAGTTTGGGAGTATTGTTCCATCAGCTCATTTCTAGGAGAGAAATTCTTACGTATCAGGTTCACAACAAGATCAAAATTTTCGAAAACTAAAAGGTGACCACAACCAATATTAAGGGCATTCTCAATGCCTAATAATAAAGCTTCGAATTCAGCGACATTGTTCGAACAAGCAAACTCTAACCTGTAAGACAAATTATGAATTTTTCCCGCAGGAGAAACCAAGGTAATGCCAGCCCCATTTCCTTCACTAGACCATGAACCATCAAAGTGCATATGCCATAAATCATCATCTAAATCAATTATTTCCAAAGGAATATTATCCTCTTTAGATGGAATACACTCCTAGGTCTTCTTTGATATAGTTTATGTTAGATTGTGAACATTCTCTATGTAGGGTGAAATTCTTCCCTCTCTAAGGACTATAATATTCTTTCCATTCCGAGGAATGGATAAATGTGTCCCATCGAGTGAAAGGTATCCACTTGTTAGGGCTTGACAATATCTTCCCAAGATAATCGAGTAATTGCTTGCAGCCATATCAATCACATGAATGTTGAGGGTTGTCATCATCTCAAGATGAGCGCACAAAACCAAGGTTACATCCTTAATCTCACCTATGGTTGTTTGTTATAGACTATTATAGGAGAGCATGCTTCATCCATTTTCATTTGTACAAGACAAGCCTATCTCTTCCATAATAATCTTTGACATCACACTTGGGCCTGAACCACCATCAATGAGGTAGCAATGGGCAATTTTATCCATGATATTTACAAAAATATAAAAAGGAGGATTCTTCACAGGGTATCTAAAGTTATGGACACCTACCTTATTTACAGAAGAATCCTCTTCGTCTATCTCTTTAGAAAGATTGGCTACAATGGAAGATTTTCCTTCCATGAATTGTTTCAGATGCATCTGTTGTTCAAGGATGACACCCATGTCTAGGAGGGTTGCATCTTCTTTGATGTTGACCAATTGATTTAGGACATTGTATTTGGAAGAGGGAAGAGGGGGGGTGATTGTTTGAACCTAAGGAATTTTAGGAACTTGGGGTGTAGCAACAGTTGAGGATGAGCTAGGGCTAGGAGAATTGCGAGGAGGGTCAAATTTGCCTTTGGGGGCATAGGATTTGTTCCTAGTATTGATGACCATGACATCTTTTGGCTCGGAAAAATCTAGGACAACAATAGTAGATTCTGGTCTTTTAGAAAAGATCTTATCTCTAGCACTCTTCTTTACCTCGCATAAGGTTTCTTCATGGTGTTCCTCACAAAAGTTACACCAACTTCGAGGTAGGATAGCCTCAGGCTAGAAATTGTTTTTAACCGGATTTCTAAAAGGGGGTGCAGAAGAGGATGAAGCTCTAGGGGTCAAGGGGGAGACAATACCCTTCCACTCAAATTCTATCATACGATTGTTCATATCTTATACTAGTTGTAAGAGAGCGGACATGTTTGTTTGTCTAACTAATTATCCTTGGGGTAGAACAATTCATTCAAGATGTTCTTCATACTATGAGCAAGTATGCAAGGCAAAGCCGAGATTATCAATGGAATTTTCCTCAAGCCTATGATGGTAAGGAGAAGGCAGTGCATTGTAGTAATGCATGAAAGTGGCTTGCTTCTGAGGGAAGACAAGTTTGGTGATTTGATTCTATAACTTGGTGAAACGTAAGTTGAAAGATTTGATGGTTTCACCATCTTTATAAGTGATGTTATTGTATTCCCTTAACTTTTCGGCAGGGATTTTGGATTTCCCATAAGTGGATCGGAACCAATATATTAACTCCTCCCAAGTAGACAGGATCTTAGGGGAAAGGTCAAATAAATTGACCACAGCCTTTCCTTCCAAGGAATTGACGAACAAGCGCATGCAAGTGTCATTGTCGTTAGCCCCTATGTTATGACAAGCATTTGAAAATGCCACTAGGTGTTCATTTGTACTAACAATGTTATTCCCCAAAAACTTAGGCAAATGCTCCTTAAACTTTGGATGTGGGTGAGTAGCAGGTGCTAAGTTAAGAGGAGAGGACACATGCCACGGTGTGGTTGTGGCATCTTCTTCGAACTGAAAAATTCCATACTTTTTGATGACTTTGGTGGGATTTATGGTAGATTGGATAGGAATATGGTGGCTATATAAGCTACCGATCATTGATGATGATGAAGACTGAGAAGAGGGAGCACTTCCTATGCCACCAGAGCCTCCACTAGATGCCATCTTGCAGATGATAGATGAGGGAAATAAATATGAGGTGGATGAATCAGATCAATTCCTCCTTAGAGCACTTTGTTGGACAGATAACACTATGTGTCTTCTTCCTATCTAAACAATAGGATTGATTTTAGGTGGCAAGCCCCTTCTTCTTCTAGAAGCACGAGAATCTAAGGACATGAAAGAAAGGCCAAAACTGAAGAAACAAAGGTTACTACTGATTTCTAGGCTTCCTTCGTCTAGCTTCCAATTATTCTTGAACACTAATATCTCGTTCAATTGCTACCCAAGAACAGTTAAGCTCAACGCGGGTCCTAGCAGTGTCTAAAATAGTATGAAACGGGTTCAAAGCAATGCTGGTCTGGTCTTGGAGACCGGGTTCAATATTGGGTTGCCTTGCAACTGGAACAATCATGAATAGAAAAACAGTCAAAGAATCAAAACAAAAAAAGAAATATGTATCGATGAAAATCGAGTATAAAAATTAACTGGAGAGATATCGAAGATCTCCCCAGTATGGTCGCTAAGTAAATGTTGAGGAAAATATATGAATTGATCTTAATCAAGCATTTTTAGATTTTACTTGGCTAAAGAAAAGTAGATGGGAATATCACAATATGTTTATAGCCAACAAAAATAACATCCTAACTCACAAGTATTAATTATGAGTGCTTAGGCCAGTCTTTTATCAACAAAAAAAGCTTGTTGGAAATTAACCTTTTATGTAATTTTCTAAATATAATAGTTTCTGAAATAAATGTAAGAACACAAGTAAAGACACTAGGGTAATAGTCATGATAGATGATACATAAAGCAATCCTTTATTTCATCCCAATTCACCAAAGAGTCGTTTTATTTACAAAATCTCATACAAAAATCTTGGACCAAAGTCAAACTTAGACATCCCTGATGGAACATACAAAAGGACCTATGACAGAAAACCAAAATTGAACTCTAAAATCTAGATCATATTGTCACAAATTGTTGCCCACTTGACTCTTCACAATAGTCTTTATCAGTCATGAAAACTAATTCACAAACAGACAAGTCTACACAGACTATCAAAGATAGATCAACACCTATGAAAACAAGTGTATGAATGATTTGATTCAGCCCTGAATATTGTTGTCTACAATAAGACCTTGCTATCATAAAATAGAATTAGGCTTTGATGGATATATGAATGAATGAAAACTGAACTATCTCATCATAACTCAAGAGAAAACCTTAGCATGCTTCTACTTCTATCCTCCACTTGTTCCTCCCTTTCCTTTTTCTTTTAACAAGTTATAATTGGTTAAAGTAGTTAAACCAACTCATTAGTTAAGTTATTTAAAATACTCAACTAACTTTAGTTAGGGGGAAAAGTAATAATCATAATAAGGGTCATAAATAAATAATAACTAGTAGGTGGGACCCCTTGTGACTCCCTTTAATTCATAACGATCATAACATAACCATTAGTTAAGAAAAACACACCTCCTTGTGTCTACCATCAACATATTTAATTTTGGCAATTTTAGCTCATGAAATTTGAAATTATTTAAAAAGTAATACTCATATATCCAAAATAAAAATATGTTGTCCAAAAATCCAGGAAGTCAATTGTCATAAAACAATAGATAACATAAAACTCAAAAGCAATATTTCCCAGTCTGTGATGCAACCCTTCCTTGGTTGTTGTTTTCACCTCTTGATTTTCTTGAATTTGCCTTTGGCTATGCAGATACTTTAGTCTTGATCTCGCTAATCATGTGGGAACAATCGTCCCTCAAATGCATCCAGGAAGATACAGATTGATCGGAGTCGTTGGAGGGTAAGGAAGGGGTAGCAATGGATTTTCCTTTATCAAGTGCATGGTGGGCTTCAGTCTTCAATCTCTTACTAGCATGGGAGGATTGCACTGGCGAGTGGTTAGGGGTAGCTTGAACAATGGGGTTCAAAAGTGGAGGAGCAAGAAAAGACAAATTGGGCCAGCCATTTTGATGGGAGACTATTGGGTGAACAATCTCCTAGCACCCATCATTTTTAGGGACCTCAGGCTATAAAGAGACACGAGGAGGAACAAGGATACTGAGGGCTTATGAGGCTTGGAAAGGAGGCCTTTCAGTGCTAGGTTGGACTATTCCCTACCCAATCCAATTAAAGAATCTAGCATGAAACAATTGGCCAAGCTCTTCTGAATCAACGTCAAAATGTATGGAGAACTTGGGCCTTCTTGGGCCTCAGTTCTAGTTACGTCTACCTCTATTTCCTCGGCCATGGCTTCCTCAACTGAAAAAAAAATTCATCTTGCATGCGTGATCGATTAGCAAATAGTCCTTTAAATAACCATGCATGAAAACTCTTAAAAATATGAAATATATTTTGGCTCAGAATGTATCAAACTCATGCAATCCAATCCATACAAATTGTTTTACTGTTAATCAACAAGCAGGGGGGTGAAATAGGTTCCTGAGATATTTGAGGGTTTGTATTGAGCAAAAATATGATATAATGAAAGGGGAGAAGAAATGGTCACTGCTCAATGACAACAAAAATCAACTGTAAAGCAACCCAATAAAACCCTATTGCAATCCACCCAAGGCACTGCCACTTTCATCCACCTTAACAAAAAAATTATCTTGGTTGTAATCAATCTTAGAATAGGGAGTGAAAAATGAATATGGGATATGTGAAGGGTTTGTAATTAGCGGAAGGTGAGATTATGGGAGGGGAGGATAATGATTATTGTTCATGAAATTAATCAAGCGATCCATAAAACATTATGTAGTAAGAATAGATGCACCAACCAACAATCATTATGAGCGAATACAAATTACTGTGTACATAGCTAGTTCACTGTCCAATAATCAAATATCCAACACAATTCCATCATAAAACAGTAAGAATTCCACATAATTTGAAAGAGGATATGTTCCCTTCATTCACACACTCTGTATTTAATAACAATTTATGAACAATACCCATTTCTAATCTGTAACTGTCAAAATTAACCACTGCCCATGCATTTCTTCAATCCACAACTATATTCAACAATCATGTTTTCAAAATAATAAATAAGTCACTAATACTGCAATAGATCCCATCGAAATGTAATGATATTCGTTAACATATATATGCAGTAACCAAAATAATCAAGACCAAATTGCCATGCCTAAAAATCCAATTAATCATACAACCAACAACTACCATTTAGACACAAGCTATGCAGGAGTAATTTGCCTAGACAATGTAGTTCTGCCACTGTAAAAATAAAACAATTCAATGTGACTTAAAAGTTGGGCCACCTATCCAACACGATTCTCATCAACAACACGCCTTCTTTAACCAATGGTCAATTGCAATAAATAACATGCTTAAAACTCTATGGGTGTCCCTGAGTATAAAAAACAACCTATGCATACTCCACACAGTGCGCAACCAACAAAAACTCCAAGGTGCAACATTTCCACTTATCACAACAACACCCAGTCACGATATAACTCTGTATATCATGTTGAGCTATCGATTTAATATAAGGTTGATTCTATTTAGTCATACGTGATTGACCAAGATGTGCACACTCAGGCTTATTCAACTAACCAACACAAGAATGCAGTGGATATACTTTCTATAGTTATTCGGTCCAATAATCATTCGGCCCCAAAGAAAACCATAGTTACCCTGCCCAGTATTTCATTTTGAAAAATACCATACACAGAACACAACATGTGTGAACAACACCAAGCATTCGTAACCAATGCTAGCCATCATCCAAATCATCATAAGTGCAAATACTAGTGACTGTATATCAACCAACAATTCGTCATTGTGGTAGAAAATCAATCAACTGAACAATTTGTGGTAGCTATGCATACCCACGCATCCAATCGAATTAGGGAAAAGGCCCTTCCATTGATAATACTGAGTTATTTGACATAAGGCGGGTGACTACGAACATTAGAAGTGCAATTGGAAATGTAAGGTTTATCGCTATCATCATAGAGGTGGTAACTAAATTCCATACCAACACGACTGCCATACGACCAATGGGCGAGTCCGCATTCAAAGAAATAGACCATAATAACCCATAACAACTTGACAAGCTTGACAGTCTTCCTATGAAACTCCAGACTGGAGGGTTAAGGGTTTGCTCGGTAGCCATCACAAGAGGAACGTAGCCAACTTCTCATAATAGTGAAACTTCAAGGCCAAAGGTGTACGCACAAAGAGGGCTATGATTTGTTTTTGGACAGGAAACAATTCCATGACAGGGGCCAAAATAGGGCTCTACTTTGTCCTGGCAAAGATTGTTTAACGCGCGTAGGGTATAACCGTCGTGCTCTTCGGCCAATAGTCACAACACAGAGGTGAAGACAAGGACGAAGAAGAACATGAACCTTATTTCATGACCCCTGGTGGTGTAATCAACCAATGCTAAAGTGAAAAAAACATGCTGACGTAGAAAACCTTCGACCATTAAACCCAAGAAAGCCAGAGACTAGATTTAGTGACAGTGAATGAAGATAACTATCCAGCTAAGATTTAAACAAAAATCCTTCAGCCAAACAACAATGATAACAAATAATTGTCACCCAAGAAGACCAACAACTCTGACGAACTCAAAATTATTGTAGGCAGAACCATCCACTCTTCATTCAAGAACTAAAATTTCACACATTTGCAACGCGTAGGAAAAACAAAAACCCACACAACTGAGCCAATAATCATTTCATAACTAGAGCGAAGTCAAGAATGGACAAAAAAAAGGACATACTTTTTAATCAAATTCCTTAAAACGAGAGTTGGTTGAGCGGTTCCACCTTGCTAAAATTTCAGAGCATATACATAGCAGCAAGATCGAACAATAACCCAACTAGGGTGGTGAACAATGAGAAGATTAAAGGTGACATGTAGTAAATTCACATCGCCTCCACCCACATCTCATTAACTCAACTGTACATGCCAACAAATTCTCCATTAACCATTAATCAAACCATGTATCGAAAACATCACCATATTAAAAGCCAATAGCTTGACTTATGCCATAACATAATTTGAATCCTATATAATTCAACCATTTGCATAACTAATAGCACCATTAACTTGTCAAATGCGCCATCAACATTATATGCATACTAACCATATAATCCAATCACAATTTCATATCCATTTTCTTGCTAGCTAGGGTTCAACTATAATCACCAAGTATTTCCATGCATGTAGTATAGTTAGGCTAGCTTTAAAATCTTCTTTTCCAATTGTTTCTTGTTTCTTTTAAGTCATTCACATGTGATATTGTAGAACTATGTCCCCTTCCTTTGCATTTGTTCTAGCATTTGCATCACTCAAAACTGCCCTTCATGTAACTTTACTAACATGTTTGTTATGCGGGTGCAATAAGAACATACGACAATGGCATTAATGAATAGCATAGGCTGCAGTAACATAAGGAATCAACCCTTCATAAGCTCAATTTATAACTAGTAACAACAATATCTCTATCAACCGTGTATCACACATCATTTCAACATCAAAATGAACAAATCTTCTCGCCAATAGTTCAAGGGGTCCCACCTACTAGTATTATTTAGTTTTTATAATAACAGGCTTTAGCAATACTTTGCGGGCAAAATTGTGTTGATGTTTTCAATCGTCAACAGTTGTGATTCATCATAATTATTCTTTCTTTTTATGTACATGTCCCTCCATTGCCTCTTCATCATGAGGGTCTTCATCCTTAGTGCAGGATGGTTTGTTTGTGTTTTCCAAAAAATATTTATTCCATCCAAGGGTTCCTCCAATACTTGTTCATGTCCAAAGTCATGGGATAAAGTGTCATCAAGATATTCAAAAGGATTACAACTCGTCATGCTTTCTTCTTTATGTGTATGAAAAGTAAAGGCCTTGATGTGTTCATCAAGTGGAAGGTCATATATAAGCAGTTCATCTTCATTGAATTCCTTTTTTGGATCTTCAACATGAGAAGCTTCATCGGGATCCTCATCTATAGGAAAACCTTCTATGAGAATAACTCCTTTTAGCTCTTGGAAAGTATCTTGCAGATTTTGGGTAGCTATTCGATAGTGCCTGAGGAATTATTCAATGATTTTTGTAGAAGATGGGATACTCCTTGGATTAAATGAGTGTGCAAGACAATTCCTTTGACTTGCTTCTAGTGAAGATACAAAACATTTCATCAGCACATCTTCATGTAGCACATTTAACCATACTTCATATAATTCAAGACATGGGTGACCACTAGAGTTGGATCACCATCAAATTTAGGGAAATTATCCCTCCACTCTGTAAAGAAATGATTCGTATATCCAGGGACATTATGAAAATCAAGATAAGGATACACCTTATGGAAGTCCCATGGTAAGTCCCATGAGGCCATGGTTCCATTACTTAGGGTAACACCTCAATGGAGTCACTAGATGAGGTCAAGGCTCATCAAAGGATGGAAAATGGGAAGAAAGGAAAAGTGGGTTCTTGGAAGGTGGATTCTCCAGGTGAGCTTCAAGAAGAGCTCATCAGAGGTGGAAGGGGAATGTTCTTTAGGTAGAGTTTCCAGAAAATCTAGGAAAAAGGATTTGGGATAGCTTGCCAAAGTGTCATTAGGGTTCATAAGAGGATTCAAAATCCTTCCTGGTAACGAAACCAAAATGTTATCGCACAAGTTGTAGGTTGGTAAAATCTTGACCCAACCACCAAATTGCGACAACTAAGAGAACACCTACTCACTGTCACCTTAGGCAGGTATTCACATCACTTTAGGGATGATAAAATCACCTCAAGGGGGGAATGATATGGAAAGTGAAGAGATGAAGGAAAATCCCCCTATAGGCAAAGATAAAATATGCAGAAATTCTTGGAAAGAGTCTTGGTGGCAACCAGATGAGGTCAAGGTCCCCTCGAGGGACCCCCAGTTTAAACATAAATATATATTGATCCGGCTTAAGGTAAGCTCTATTGACCATAAATATGGCATACTAAGAAAAACTCCGAGCTTAAAAGGGTCGGGAATATTTATCAACAAAGAACTCATTCCATAGGACTGAGCTGAATTAAGGAAGGAAGGGAAATGGGAACTCATTCAAAATAAAAAAATCTATTATTATGGATAGAGACCAAAAATATAATGATAAATAGTAATTTGGGACACTTCGGATCCTCTTTTGGAACTATTGTGGTTTCCCATGGAGTAAATGGCCTAAACTAAGTTGGATCTTGAGTCATGTTGACATTATTTTCTTTGTTTAAACTTGGGAGAATGAATAACATAAGATCCCTAATATCAAAGGATTTGTTTTGTGGTCAACATGGAACAAGAAGTCCTCATATAGAGGGATTGGAGGCATAGCTTGTTACATAAAAGTGAACACCTCTCCTCACATTTGAATTCCTAAGAAATATCCTCTCAATCAGTACATATGGGTGGATATAGTTGATATTGACAATAAGAATATTTATATAGCAATATGTTGTTTCACATCTATTAAATCTATGTTTTATAAAAAAAATAATCTAGATAAGAATTATCCCTACAAAATATTAGAGCAAGATATCTACAATATGAAAAATGAAGGTATAATCCTCATGTTAGGAGACTTTAATGATAAAAATAAAATCAATCAAGCTATTATTTTATGTAATGACTCCAATCCTAATACTCTTTGGCTAGATGAGGACCTTGTTTTAGCTAACAATTACAAAAGAAACTCTGAAGTCTTGATCAAGAATTTGTTTGGTACTAAGTTAATCCAACTCTATAGTTCTCAATATTTAATAATTTGCAATGGTCTAAGGAATTGTCCAAATTATAACAGTATGGCTTGTATCCATAGGTTGGGTAGTAGTGTCATCAATTATGTAATATTGGATATTCTCATATACAACCAAATAGTAAACTTTGATATTTTACATGACCACGAACTTGACTCTGATCATAGACATCTAACCCTAGCTCTTAGCTTTGTCATGCAAAAAATATTTGTTGAAGAGCACTCTAACAACCATAGGCACTTACTTTTTGACAAATAGAAAGTTGATGTTTTCTTAAAATACATAAGAAATGGTTTAAAAATCATATCATATGAAAACAATATTGAAGCTGACTATCAAAATTTTACAACAAATCTCTCTACTTCTATTAACAAATTCTCTATTGAGGTTCTATGTAAAAATAAAAGTAGTACAACTAACCCTTGGTATGGCAATGAATGTAAAATTGCAAGAAAATCCATTAGGGATGCTTCAAATGCATCTTTAAAATTTGATAAGATAAATAGATACAAAACCTTAATTAAATGGAAAAAAAAGACTATATAAATAGAAAGCAATATAATATTTTGTACCTCCCCCAGATGGGGTGGTATTGTGGTCCACGCGGCCTCATGCGGAGGAGGGGGCTAGCCAGAAAGGCACAATGCCATGTGAAGGGCTCGTGCCCCTGGACGCCACCCTACGCAGACTTTAATACACCATTAACTATGGTACGAGCCGATTTATTCTCCATCTTTTCTCTCTGTTGCGATTATTCCATGGCCGAGCTTTGTTTGTTCCTTGTCACTCCCTACGTGAGCCTCACCTGGTTCTCCTTGGAGCAGTCTCTGGATGAATTAGCCGCATTCTGCGAGCTCGCTAGTGTTTGTCTTTGGCTGCGAGCTCCCTGCCAATTTCCCCGCTACCTGGTGTCCCCTCGCTGGCAGGAAACTTGCCCCATGCCTCGGATTTGAGGACGCCCATGCAGAGGATCTCCATGGAGACCTCGTCGTCCATCCATTTTTCCGCCATCGTCGCTTGCTTCATGCTCTTCTCCCCTCACCACCGTTCCTGGTTCTAACGACTTAGCCTCAGCAAGCAAGGACAGTTTGGCTCTCGTTCCCTGGGTACCAACTCCACCCTTACGCCACATCCCGGACCAGCCCTCGAGCAAGGCTCCACCAGTTCTAACTCTGACCTCTGCCGCACCGACTATGGCAGAGCCACCCCCCAGCAAGTCTTGGCGCACCGAACACCAAGCCCCGAACCCGCTCTCCGACGCTCAACTCAGGGACACCCTGGCAATCATCTTTGGCTTGATCTTTGAGTTGCGCCAGGGGGTAGATGACCTCCATTTTCGAGTGCTCGTTGTGGATCAGAATGTCACCTCTTTTCTCCAGCTCCTCACCTCTTTGCATGGAGCTGCACCTTCCGAACCGACTGAAGAGCACCCCATGAGCGCAGCTGCTGAGAAAGAGACTTTGAGTCCGGGCCATTTCAGCAAGAAGCCACATAGCAGTTAGCATGCGAAGCACGCACAGGAGATGGACACAGAATAGATGGGAGCGCAAGACACTCAGCCAGCCATCAACACCGAGGGAGGAGTGGATGTAAAGCATTGGGATGACCAGACGAATTACATCAAGGAAGAGTCATGGTTCGAGGTGGACCACAACACCTGGAAAGAATATAGGGCAAGTCTATGAGGTCTTTCTTTAGAATTTTATAGTTTCTATTGACTCTTTTACTCTTAGATAATGACCAGTCAGTTTGAACAGGTTACTTAACTTTTTAAACTCTTTTTTGGGTTGACTATCATGCTGGCTGGACTGGTTTCCCCTCTGTTGGGGTAGTCCGGTAAATGCAGTTGGTATCTTATCTGTACTATGTATCTTTTTTGGTCCAAGGAGGCCCTTTATATATAATATCACTCACTTACTTACAAAAAAAAAATATAATCTTTTGTACCTATTTAATGTATATCCTAAGAAATTCTGGTGGAAAATTCTAACTCATAAAACTAAAGAAAATAATAGGATTCCCTTCAAGGATTCAAATTTATACCTCAAAAATCTATATGAATCCCCTAATTTCATGGACAACATGCCAAATAACTCTATAAGGGATGAAGTTGTTGATACTGAGAAGGGGGTGAATCAGTATCAAGTACAATTTAAAACCTTTTTCAACTTATACTTAAACCATTCAACTACATCCAATGAGCAATGAACAATAGTATAAGAGTTTCACCAATACACCACAATACACCATGCACAATATATGAGAAATAATCAATAGTTATTGTTCAAGGGAAGTAATGACTTCCAAAGGTAGCTACA